>VXBB01019575.1:731727-757755 GCA_013399915.1 Illadopsis cleaveri | reverse complement strand
AAAAGAAAAGAAAAAGAGGAGGGGGCAGGGAGAGAGAGGAAAAAAACCCACCCTGGGCCCGCACACTGCAGCTTACCACCATCTTGATGTCCTTGATGCGTGCCGATGGCATGGAGGTGGCTGGCATCAGATCAGCCCAAGAGAAGGAATGAGAGGCCAATGGAGATTTATGTGAGGAGAGTGAGATGGACAAGGTAAAATTGTCAGGAGGAGTTGTTAGAAAGTAAAATATATTGTGACAATTCCACTCCTGCCGTTCATCAATAAACTGACAGATCATTTAGTGTCAATTAGGAGTGATAGATGGACAAGTCCCCATGATCCTGGGCCAAAATTAATGGCTGGGAGGGAGAGGGTGATTGAAAATGACGGCTGACATTGAGAAGAAAGTCCTGAAGGTCCCCAAGGGGCCATTACTTGCCTCATTCCCTTGCAGATCAATGCAGGGACAAACCCAAAAACAGACACTTCAAGACAAAACTTAATCAGACTTCCTTTTCTTTCTTCTCCTTCTAAGTTGTGCCCCCTCACTTGGCAGCCTTGATCCTCTCTGCCTATACTCCTCCCGTTACTGAGGACACCCACAGATGGCTGCAAGCTGCAGAGTGAGGCTGACATCTCCCGTGCAGCCAGGAGTCTGGCTCTGCTCCTAATGTGGCAGTGTCACGGGGAAGTCCAGACCGAGACTCATCTCAACCCTGCTGGACTGGGAATAGAGAACAGAAGCAATGACACAAGCTTTCCCCCACTGTCCCAGACAGAGAAACTCATGAGCACTTTACTACTCCCAGCTGCAAGATAGGGATTGCTAGAGGTTCTAAAACCAGGCACTGTCAGGGGTCATTTCTTATAGAGAGAATACAGTATAGTTTAAGCCCATATTTTTGAAACAGGAGGTTTTTAACTTTACTTATCTCTAGAGACCTTGAATCATAAAACCCCTTAATCTCTTAAATAACTTTCCTCCAGCTCCAGGGTGCAATCTCACCACTGCCCAGCCTTCAGAGCCTTAAATGATATCTACAGAAGGGCTGGGTTACCCTGCTGTAAAGGTCACCCCCACTGCATCCTCTTCCTTCCTACAGGCACTTAATATTCACCTTCTTGACAAATGCATTCCTGGACACTGTACCACTGTACCACTTCTGTTCCAAAATACTTCAGCATGGTCATTTTCCTAAACAAGCCTTGATTATTCCAATTCTATGCGGCCTATCAGTCAGAAAGGCAAAATTCCAGTTGTAGCTGAAGCACCTGTTGCTAAACTGCCATGATCCATGTAGAAGAAACAAAGTACACGTACAGGCACTGGAAGAGACTTCCTACTGAAAGCAGCACTTGTGATTGTTTGCAGGGCTACCTGAAACAAGCTGTGTTTATTCCTCAACAACCCCGGCTGCTGCCTGCAGAGCTGTAGGAATTTTAGGGGGCTCATTGCAAGACCAAAGGGATCAAGTACCCAAGTAAATTGAAAGAGACCCAAGAAGCAAAGAAATTAAGATACTGCTAGAGAGGAAACTGGAAGAAATTCTATGGGGAAAGTCAGAGAGACGAGATCAGGAGAAGTCGGAATTAAATCAACCATGGAAGCACCCTCCTTTATCAAATCCTAACCAGTATGCAAAACTGAATTTTTTTTTCCTTCCCCCACTGGCAGGCACTTTGTGTTTCTTCCTTTTGATGCGTGAGATAACCTGACTTAAAGCTCTGCTTTGCTTGTCAGGAGTGTCAGCGCTGATGTCATTAGGGACATCAGCACAGCTTTCAGAATGGCACTTGGGCTCCATCCAGTGGTTAGAGAGCTGCTTCTGTAGGAAAACCCAGCTGTAATTACTGTTATTTATCTCAGCAGGCTACTAGGCTCCAAGAGGCTGCCCAGGTTCTTGGCTGGTCCCCTTTCTGCTAACACTGGTGCTAGAATGTTGCTGGGGCAGCAATGACACTTTCTCTTCTTACAGAGAATGATTCTTCTGAATACAGGTTTAACTAGATACAGCAGATTCAGGTACAGATGGCCCCGGTAGTACAGAAAAATGAATTTCTTGTCACTACTTTGAACCACTTAGTTGCTGTTTACAAAGGACCAGCCTAGGGGTTTGCTCAGACACTTACCAGTGGTCCTCATCGCTACCCAGATGTACAAAATGGGACTCCCAGAAATGACAACTGTTCTATAAGAGTACTGGGAGTCCAAAGTAATCTTCCCACATCTGGCTTTTGAAAACTTGAGTAAAATAGATAATTTTGATAGTTCTCAGCAATTTAAATATCTGACACTTACAAATGCTATGGCAACTCTGATAAGATACTGTATCTCGCACACCATCTGTGCTAATTAATTTTTAAAATAATTTATGTTGGAAAACTTTAAGAGTCCTCTTCCTCCTATCTTGCAACAGTCTGATGGAAATAATCAGCAAGATGTTGAGAATATTTACAAGTTTACATAAGCATGACATGAGCTGGGCAGGTAAGGGACTAAAAGAGAGCACAAAGGTAGAAAAACAGGTTACAAACTAAATTCTACTCTAACATGTGCCAAATGGAAATAAAAAGAACAATTTCAAGTGATCATTTCATACTGATAAGACTCTGAACTAGAAACATAGCAGAAAAGCATCCCTGCAGGAAAAGCAACACATATGCAGTTGGAACTGACTGAATCTGTCATATACAGAACTAAAAGCTACGACTTCAAATGGAGAAAGAATAACATAAATAGCTACAAGATCATTGCACAAGTGGCTGCAGTATCCCATCTGACCCACAATATATTTACATGACACAGAAAATCTAACTGTAGCCACTATGCTCATCCTTCCTTTCTAAGTGAAAGAAAAAAAAGTCAGATTTTAACATTGTCTGAAAATGAAATTACTTCTAACAGAACAATTCCCATGTGTAGGTTCAGTTACACTGGCAAAAAAGGGTTTAAACTTAAATCAGATATATCAACAGAAGCATGTTATTTTAACTGCATCTACACTAGTGAACTTGGAGCAAGTTAACTTGATGGGCTTCCAAACTGAGTCAAATTGGTTGAGAAGCTGTGGGGAGATAGAGCCTGAGAAAACAGAAACAACAAAGCTACAGCAACATTGGTATGACATCAGCCAATGACTCAGACTTTTCACATGAAGGCTTTACCCTGGGATATATCACAAAGCAAGCCCTACAGGCCAGGATGTCAGACTTTTTTAAGGGAGAGAAGAGAGATCAGCTTGGGGAGAATACACAGGAAAGGAAAGACAGGGGAATTAGTTGTACAAAACCCTTGTATCTCAAATGACTGGAGAAAGTCAGAACAAACTTCTTAATGAAATTTATTCAATAAAAACCCTTACTACAAATGAACACTGTCAGATATGACATATCACATGCATGATTGAGCAAGAGACACACCTTGGTCTCATGTCCCAGTGTGCAGACTCTCAGAGGCAGAAAGGTCTACAATCCTGTGTCCTGTTCTGCTTCTCCAGCTGAACTATATCTAGTGTCATAGAAGCCTTTACTCCAGACATTTACAATGTCTTGTAACCCATGCAGTTGAGATGCTGGGGGAGCACCATCCACAGCTAATGCTGCAAATCTATAGCATAAAGCTAATGTCAAACAATGGAAAACATGGTAAAATAGCACGTGGCACAGTGCTGTTACATTAGGAACCTGCTCACTGTCCTTCAGAGCACATTAGGCACAGCCCTGCATATGTATTACTTCCAATCTAGTCCTTCACCTAACCAATAATTACATAACCTGTTTGTCCTAAACAATGAAATTGAACCTTCTTGTCTGCTGTCACATTTCCATAAAGCTTCTGCTTGGTCCTACAAAGATCCAGGATCACTGGAGGCACTTCTTTAATACCCTGAGGTGGATGCATCTTTGCAATGGCAACTTCTAGCTGCAGCCAGCCTATGAAAAATAACCATTATCAGGGTTAAACTGGAGAGCAATAGGAGATCAGGCTGAGATCTTTATTCCCTTGCTTTATTCTAGTCTCCAGATTTCCAGACTATTTTTCAGAGACAGAGTGATAATTTTCCCAGAAAAGTACTGTTTTTTGGAAAGGCTACCCCAGAATACAGACCACCTTTCTCCCCTCCCAAGAAATACTGACTGTGTAACAGGTTTCTGGATGTCCTCACCCATTCTCAGTTTCAGAAAAGAAAATACCTAACTTTTCATAAATCAGAGTGCCTCCAAAGTATATATTAAGACACATAGACTTTTATTATAGCCTTCAACTACACAAGCAATCTCACACCACTCCAAAGCTGAGCCCATCGGCTCTGTGAATATGAAATACTTCAGCATAACTTCTCAGCTTGAAAAACCACAACTATTTGAAAGCAAGTAATGTCCTCCCAGTCTGAACTGTCCTTTAGTTTTCATACCTATTCTATTCCCATGCCCAGATATTTCCTTTGTCTTACGTGTCCTTCACGTGAGCATCAGGTTTCTCAACACACATTCTACAATTTGTATACTTTTTCCTCCCATCTCTTCTTGCTGACCATCTCCATCCATCTCCATTATACCATAACCCTATACACACATAAACATTGACAAATTTCACCTTTACTGTCAAGGCTGATCACTAAATCCTGATGTGTTCATTGCACTCTTGTCAGTGTGGTGCTGTCATGTGTCACTCTCCTGGAAAGGACGGAACCAGTCAAATCCCCCCATCGCAGTCCTGCATTTAACATGCTTATTATGCTCTTGACTCATTCTAGGCACTGTACCAGGTAAGGAATACACTGACTCTGGCAAACAGGGACATGTACACAGTTTGAAGGCTCACCAAGTCAATTAGCCAGTGGAACCAAGCAAGACCAATACTTCAAATGGCTTGAACAAGTTACATTGATGTTGGAAAGACAGACCATCTAAAAGACCCAGGAAAACTGTTCCGATGTCTGTGACAGCAAGGTCCAACTAGTGATGTTCCTTTATTCCACACCTAAGTCCCTCTTAATAAGGAAAGAGGTGAGTACTCACTTGGTAGGTGCCAGTACAGGATCCTCGGCCCAGCCTCCTTGCCGGCGTGGGGGTTTAGGTGGTGGAACCTTTAATAAAGAGAAGAGACATGTTACAGACACCTCTGGTCAAGGCAAAGTCAAGCAAGTTGAGACACCAAGTCCACACACACTAATGTAACACTTTACCAAATAATGGCGAGATAGTGTTTAAAATGCTTTTTAATCATAAAATAAAAGGAAGACATAAACTACAGGACAGATTTTTAAGCTTGTCTGTAAATAAAAGATGCATCACCCTAATGAGTATCTTGACAAGTTTCAGGTCTGTGTGGCTTTGACTTTTTGAGGACACACAATACAGTAGCTGACTGATCCACAGAGGATGTGCTCTCCTGGCAAAATAGGGTTCACTGGGAACTTGTTCATCACTGTTGCCCACATATCAGTGGGAGGTATCACAATATGCCTTTCCTAGGGTACAAGACAGCATGTTTTAGACATCTTGTTTTATATGAGGAATTGTTCCTATAAAGTCTGCTTTTGTCCACTGCTTAGAATAGGAGGAGAGATGCCAAGTTCAGATACAGAGATCCATACCCAAACTCTTCCAAAGTTAGTTGGGATGAATCCCACCACTGCCACCACCGAAATCCAAAGGGGAAGATCATCTGGAGCTTAAAGATATCCCCTGCTATTTTCTTGCATTGTCTTGTGTGGCACTCTGCCACATGCCAAGAGAAAATGGGAATTCAGGTTGGGGCTTATGATGGGAATTTTCAAATGGAGCCAAGAATTCCCACCATATGGAAACTGCCTGTTGCCATTTTGGGCTTAGTTTCCCCCAGCCTGAGGCACTTTGTACAGCACTGCCTTCAGTGTTCTGCATGGCAGGCAATGATGAAAGCAGAGGCAAGGTGAACCCAGTTTACATAGCTCTCAGTTGATGGTGCCCAGTGTGGGAAGATGGATTAGAGGGACCTGTGAATGGACCATCATGAGAAAGAATGATTGGGTAAAAGTTGTCCCGAAACAGAGGAAAAATGCTAACTGCAACGGAATGGTAGGGGCACAGGTGGCTTCCACAGCTTTTATTAACAAAGTGAATAAGTGGGATGACTCCTTAGGAGTTTTGACTTCAGAGAGGACCTTGCATGTGGGGTGGGGTCAACCCTGAGCCAAAGCTAAATTGCCTCTTGCCACAGATGAGGACAGGGTCAAGCTGACCCCTGTCAGTAGGGGTCTCGCATGTTTATTTCTTGAAGTAGAAGCATTGTTTGTGAGTGTGGGAAATAAGGAGACCCTGCCAGGGGCAGCCTCTGCCTGCTGCAGGGAGGGGGTATGACCCTGCATAGCTCCCTGATAGGAGCAAAAATAGTCATCCTCCAAAAATAAACATGGAGCAGGAATGAGGCAGGAGCTGTAGTCCCAAAATACCAACTTTCTTCAGCAAAGGGAGCACAGGAGGGCAGAGGGACAGGCAGGGAGCGTGAAACGCAGGAAACAGCCTCCTTATATGGGCTCATCCGTAGGGGACAGAGCTCAGTCGACTGGAATGACCATGTCACAGAATGTGAAGCCTTCAGGGGCCCAAGTGAATGGAGTTTTCTGATCTTTAAATGATTCCCCCAGATTCTTAAGATGCCAAACCAGAGAAGAGGCTACAGTGCCAAAAAAGGAGCATTTTGAATTCAGTTGATCTGGACACACCCAGAGCCCAGGAAAAAGCGGGAACACACACCACATATGGGCGTGCATGCCCACATAAACATCCCAATTCCCATTACACACACCCCTAACTCAAAAACACACTCCTTCCCACACAGATGTTTCCCATGCAAACAACCCCCTTTCCCCTCACACTATCCCTCTGATAGCCACCAAGCTGTATTTCCAACACACAGCCTTTACAACTCCTCATAAAGGAGCATGGGGACACAAAAATGGCACCAAAGAACCTGGGCCATAAGGCTGAGGGAAAATGCAGCATCTCCAGGACATTTCAATGCACCTGCAATTTAATTTACTCATCATCAAAACTAGCCTTCAAATCAAAGATAACTCAAGTGGGGCACATTAGATCAGAGGGTGATGACAATGTCTGGCCCAGTCTTTGCAAAAGGCATGAATCCAGGGCATCTAGGGGTTTGATTCCAATGTCTTGCCAATGTTACAATGTGTTCCCATTGATCATACACACCAGGCAACCCTGAATGTCTGTCAGATCCTGAAAAACACCTCACATACACCTACAGGTCTTTTATTCCTCTTGCAATAAATCAGGTAATTCTTTCTGAATTGCCTACAGGAGCACTAGCAACAGGAAAAGCAATGTTAACTGTCAGCTGAGGAGAAATAGCTTTTCTTTGTTAGCTGCCTGGAAAGTGCTGCAATAAGGTCACATGCCACATACACTTTTGTCAAGTAAATAAACTTACCTTCATATACTTTCACAGCTCCAAAACCTCAGCATAATTTACAATTGAGAATGCAATGTCATGCTTTGCCATAATATGGTGACAGGTAGGGACTTTGCAGCTGCAAGCAAGAGCTCAAGGCAGAAAGTGGGACAAATGTCAACCCCAGAGGGATCAGAGCAGAAACAGAGTACACTGTTCTTCTGTAATGCAGCAAACATGCTCCTAAACATACCTTTTTGGTGAAGAAGACTGGGGGATTTAAATTATCAGAACTTGCTGGTAACTACTGTTATACCTTAGGCAAGATTTGTATTTATGTTCCCAAATGCAAAGCTATACATTCAAACAGTTTAGTGTTCAAAACACTGAGATTCCACCAGCTCCTGACAACAGTGTTGTTTCTCAGCCCTTGCTGCTCAGTCTCTTTCATGGCCTCAACTAATCACTTACTTGCTGGGATTTGCCTTTCCACTTCAGTTTTGTTTGTTACTTATCTCCAGAAGATCTCTTCTACTTGAGTTTCTGCAGATTGTCTCTTTTCCAAGGAAAATTGCCATGGTCTGAGTTTTTTTTGTTATTTTGGGGTGGTTTTTTTGGGTTTTTTTCTCAGAAATTCAGCTCACCTTTTTTGTGATGCCTTTTTTCCAGTATTTCTCAGGCCACCTTCCTTACCAACACTTTGATACTACATCCATAATCAGTATTTTATCTCTCTCTTGGAAAAATGACTGGCCTGAATTCCATCTCTCTTTCATTAAAGTAGAAACTCTACCTTCTTCTTTATTGTTTTTCAGGCCCTTTCTTATCAGACAGATGCAGCTTCCCCATTAAAGCAGAAATTTCCAGGCTACTTGTCAGATCATGTCTACAGCTCTGAAGGTGCCAGTTGGATGCTGCTTCCCACATGGAGGAAACTACCCTGTGTCTCTCTGAATCCTGAAGGTCCAGCAAAGTTTCTTTTAGGACCTACCACAACAGAGGCAGATTATGAGCATGTTAAGTCCCTCGGATTCTCAGGTGGGTCTGGAAATATGGATTAATTTACCTTCATCAACATGACAACTCCTTTGAAACACTGGGTACTCTGTGCAGGGATGCAGGGACTCAAATGACATTGACAGTGTGCAACAGAGGACACACAATTCATGTCATATTTCTCCCAAAATATGTAGGATCTACGTTTTTCCAATATACAAACACTGTGAGATTTTACACAGTATGTAGATGTCTTGTTTTTATCCAATATTGACCAGGAAGTGAAAAGAAAGAAGTATGGACAGTCTCAAGGATTCTCTTCTCCAGCAAGATGCAAGAGGCTCCCTTGACTGAAGAAAAGCAAATCTCCACAACCAGGCCTGATTAATTAGTTTTGATTGCTGCCATTTTAGGAGCTGTAAGTCAAATAGCCCCACTGCCCCTAAACTGACACATAAATTAATATATACTGATCTCAGAGCATGTATGATATCAAAAACACATCAGTTCCAAGATCTATGCAAGCCTGGGCTTTTTGCAAAGAAAAACCCATCTCTGCTGGCTCTCTTTATCATGTCCATAGATGGTTCAAATACTGCATCTGATTTTAATGAATACCCTTCAAGGACTTCTGCATGTCTTAAATACCGAGCAGAAAATACTGGATTTGCATTTCATCCACAAACTGTCCTTCTTTTCACAGTCACTGACTTTCCTTTACTAGGGAAAGTGTTATTGAGACAGAAGTTCTTGGGGGCCTTCAAATATTCTCTGCCATCTATCACAGGTAAAGGAGCAGTTCATATTGTTAACCAGCTATCAAGAATTGCTCTCCTAAAACAGTGGCCAGCTATTTGTCAGCTGACGTTGACCCATGAGGAAAGCTGTCAGTCACCTTTGCAGCATTTGGCACCTTAACCTGTCTGAGGAATTACTGCTCTCCCCTGCAGGAAAACAGTGAATCAGCACACAACAATCTGATTCTCTGAACAAGGAGTCACCAGGCAGAATCCTCTCACAACCCACAGTTATATAGAAGTGCCCCTCCAGCCCTCCTAGGCATGAATATTTCTCAGTTTGCTATCACTTTATGCTACATATGGTCAGACATTTTCCCATCCACCTTTCCACCTCCTACAGTTCTTTTGTTGCCTTGAGGTGGATCCAGGAGCACTCAAAGTATGAAACAAATGTGTGGAAAAGGAAAAGCTTTTAATAAAATTATTTTCAATGAGATTTTCCCTAATCCACATTGAAGTAGACAAGCTAGCAGGATACTACTAGAAAGGCTGGGAAACATGGCTGACTAGAAAAGCTATTTCAGAAGATATCATCAAAAGGCAAGGAGATAAGCTCAGAAAGCTGAAAATAGCTGCCCTGCTGGTCAGCCAGTCGGGGTGCACAGGACAGAGGCTGCACAAGGCCTTGGGGAGCTCCAGGCCATGCAGTGCTGGGGCTCACACTGGGGAAGTTGGCCTAATTAGGGAACAAAAGTTCAGCTGCATTTTTAAGATTCCTCCTGGAGAATCTGGCCGACTTCCAGATGAGAGGTCCCCAGGAACAGGCTGGGAGTCCAGCATTTCTACAAGCAACCAGAAGACCTCTGGGGAAAAAAAAGATGCAAACCCTGAAAATGGAAGCAGGTAAAAACCCCAGTGCTTCCTTGGATGCTGGATCCTTTCAGTGGAGGGTGTTTACTAGAATAATGCAAGAATCAAATAACAGATGATAGAAACTCTGGGACATGGAGGGACACACACAGCTCAACCCAGGACCACATAAATGGGAGGGCATTCACAGTGTGCAACAGCTACAAGAAATTCTGCCTCAGAGAACCCTCTCAGGTTCCCAGAAATGCCAATTGCTTCAAGAGCTACCTACTGCCAGTCCACCCTACTCCCAATTCCATGCCTAAGAAGGCAAAACCCTGGCAACATGCCATATAAAAAATGCAGCTACCCCTGGTGAAAGCTCCTCTACAAGCTGAACTTCACAGGGGAAAACAGAATGCTAGAGAAAAACATTGCAGTTAGACTGTAAGGTCTTTGGGAATAGGAAATTTTTGTTCCAGCCATACACCAACACTCTCTAGGTCTTATTGCAGTGCAAATTGTAGATGCAGAAATGACTGTAAGTGACTGCATTACAATTATGACTTCTGAGGTCATGAACTCTCTAAACCAGAGTGGAAGGACAGTGCCCAAACCATCATGATTATTTTTATGCCAATAAGGTTCCCTGATCAACACTCAGCTGAGTACAGCTGGTGCTGGGGTCCTCACTTGCATGTTTCTAAGTTTCAGGGAATGTAGAGGAGAGCACTTGGGGGATGGCTGCTGCACAGATCTAGACCAGACCAGACAATGGAATGAGAGTTTGGAGCTGGATGCCAACCACTGTGCAAGGGTAAGAACTGGGTCAGGAAAATACCGCTCTGATTAAAGGCCCTGATCATATCAAGCCCCAGGCCATGTCTACACCACAGGTGCAGACACACCTGCAAGCTGGATCCATGTGAGTCAGCTCAAGTCTGGAAATTGTCTTGTTTTAGGTACTTCTGGTAACAAAGCTGGGACCTCCCCAGGTAGAGTGCAAGTTGCTTCTCACCAGGGGATCTCCACATCAATCTGCACTGTATTTTAGAATGCAGATACACTCACTCAACCCCATGCAACTGAGTGACCTAGCAATGTAAGAACAGAACTGGCTTCATATTTCAGGTACTTACTTTTTTATATAGTTGTTCTTCCAACAAACATTCAATGAAAACAATTGTTCCCGACATGTTGACTTAACCTAAAAAGCAACAGCCCATTTTTCCACCCAAATGTTTTAGAGGCACTGGCAACTAGAACTACAAAAGGACTTTGATGCCCCCCTCTGAAAAGGTCAGATCTTCAAATCCTTTTTCCAGTTGTTGCCTTAAAGCATGTTGTCACTCAAACATTGAGTGATACAGAGCCACAGAGGCCAGCATCCACCTGTATAAAGGTCAGAAATCAGGTGCTTGTCCCTGTTTTTATTCGCTGAAGGACCTTGAGACTACCTTTGGCATGTCTACCAAAGCACAACTTGAGGATGAGGTCCCAGCTGGACTCATTGGAACTGATGTCTTCCCACTCAAATGTTGTTGCCTTCAGTTAGAAAGTCTTTCCCTGTGGTACCAAAATTCTTTTGGTTCCATTTGCAAAGCAGAGCGGCTTCAGGAGAAAAGACTGAGAGCCTTCTCAGACCCAGAACAGCTCATAGGCTTGTCATTATATATACTATTCCCTATGGAGGTGGCAAACATTACTTGCTGCATCTTTCTTAGAGAAGGAAGAGGACAATAAAATCAGTGTTTTCCAGCTTAGAAAGGAGATGGCCTGTTTAATCTCTATGTCTAAAGCATGAGGTTCCAACATTGAAATGAACATCTGTTCATTCAGGACCGGGAGGTCCCTGAAGGCAAGGAAAAGCCCTGATCCACTTCTGAAGACTAGAAAACACAGGATGGGGATCAGGATCTCTCACTGGTAGTGCAAAGACATGCACTCCCAGAGCTCAAGGAATGGGGCCAGAACTCCACAGAAGGACAGGGTTTCAGACACACTGGCATTCCCAGCCACTCTTTGTGATCCCAACAGATCCACAAGCCCATCCTGAGATTAGCTACATACTACACAGGCTCCCAGTGCAGGATATGGATTTTGTTATGAGGATATGGCATCTAAATCCCCCTGTGGGTCTATTTAGGGAATACCCACAGGGCTTCTGCATAAAGCTCTAGCTTTCCTTTCAGATAGGGACTAAAGAAAACTAGTGGAGGGACTTCTCCAAGGCCCCAAAGCAAATCTATGGCAAAGCCACAAAAAAACCCCAGCAACATCTTGGCTCACAACCACATTCATACTTCTGCTTATTCTGCCTCTGCAAATTAATTGCAATATTAGGATACACCCTTTATTATACCATTGATTAGCCTAACAGCCTTTGGCTAAATATCTTGTGCAGTCTTGGAAGGTGTAGCTAAATGAGTGATTCAACTGGCAAAAATTCAGATGCAAGATGATGCAAAACAAGTTTCAGAGCAGGCAGATGGCTGGAAGGCAGGACTTCTGCAGGTACGTTCACATCTACAACCCAGATGGGGCTGTTTGCTAGTATTCAAGCAGCTACAAAGTTATCTTCAGCACAGCAAGAGGAAAGGGACCAAATCCAGGAAGAGTTCAGATTGTAACACTCAGCAAAGCCCAAAGGGAGTTCAGAGAAGGGTTATATGAGCCATCAGGGGACAAAGGGGCCAACTTCGGACAAATGAGTCAAGAAGCCAAGTATTTCAGATTGGCCAGGCAATGACTAAGGGAGGGATACCCTGCAACAAGATTTGAATCACACTTTATAACATAAAGTTCCACTAACAGTTGATTTGGAAGAGACTTATGATACAATTATAAGAAGTTTGTAAGCATTACTGTAGTGAAAGTTACAAGTAGCTTACTGATCAGTCAGATTTCTGAACACTCAGTTAACCATTTTATACCATTTACAGACTTTTACAAATGGAAAAATACTGTAAAATGTGACTGTCATGCTTAAGAGCATAAGCCTGAATAAAGGACACAGGAATTACCCGAACAAGAGGGTTTTCAAAGCAAGAACCCCTCATACTAAGTAAAATCCCCTTGCCAGGCACCATTGCATAACATCCCTGAAGCAACAATTGCTCATGTGGAAGAGTCACATCAGTAAAGTTATTTTAATGAAATTTAGCAGCCAGAAGCAAGAAGGCGCCTGTGGCATGTGACCAGTCAGCACTCAACAGCAGACCTTGGGAATCAATGATTTAGGGCACTGTATGGAGGTGGAATTAGTTCCAGTGAAATGACTGTAAGGACTGGTTCCAGCGAGGCAGGGGGGGAAAGACTAGATCAATTATCAGTAAAAATTTCTATTAGACAACCAGTCCCCAAAACTATACCCATCAGTGGGAGGTCTCTTTGCCTAATAAATGGAAAAGTGCTCTGGGCATAGTCCTGAACCATCCATCACTCCCAAATAAACCCAGTGGATCTTTTTTACAATATCATCTCTTGCACTATCAAGAGAAAACTGAGCTAATCTGAATAGTCTTGACTCCTTGTGATGAGCATACCCTTCTGAGGCCAGAATTAATGAGATGGGTAATACGGGTTTCTTTTCTGGGCTTTATATTTCACAGATGAACCTACTCCACCACTACTGGAGTGGTCCTTCAGTAGAAGGAATTAAGAGCACAGGAGAGGGTGTTTTAATTATCTAACAGAGAGCAACTCTAGGCAGGAAAAATTGGGCAACACCAATTCCATGGTCAGGAAGAGCGCAATGCAATTAGCCCAAAGACTTCAACAGAAACAGGCAGAACTTCTCAGGTTGCTCTGAACAGCATCATCCTGGTTTCTAATACTAAATTAATGCTAAGGCATATTTTAGCTTTGGTGCAGGTTAACAAAGGACATGTGTATTCCTTCTCTGTGTGTAATAGGAGCCTGGTAAGAAGAACTATGACATTATTAATTACAGATTCTGGCATTCAGTGCTGGTGCAATAAAATGAAAAGACTCACAGAAAATACAAAGGCACATGTCCTTGTTACCACTGCCTGGCCTTCTCCTCTGGGGCACCAGCAAGACTTCATCATCCCTGAAGACAAGGTTTCATGTTATAAGAGCAAACTAACCATACTGGACAGCAATTTAGGTTCAGTCAGGTTTTGTACTCTATTAGCTAATTGCTGTCCTGACTTTTAAATGAAAATAGAGCATCTTTTCAGTGGCCACATAGACATCTGTGACCTCAAAACAAGATGCAGCAGCTGATAAGAGCAGCTGTTTCAAAGATAATTAAAAATCTGTCAGCAACAGAAACAGAGGATGCAGGAAAGGCATTGCATCCAAAGCAAACTTTTCATTATCCTCCAGTACTAGAGGACCCTCTGAAGGTAGTCTCCAGACACATAATAGGTTAATCCTACTAGTCCCCTTCAGAGGAGCCAGCATCTACCTAGAAAGCCTCTAGTCTTACATGGTCAAACTTTTCCTGAGAGTCTTCATCCTAGAAGGGTCAGGAGGGAAAAAGAGAGAAAGAAGTTAAAAGGAAGCACTATGGAGGCCTGCACAAAACAGCTTGAAGATTGACATTTATGGCTGTCCTGCAGCATGTGCTTTGCAACCTTATTCACTTGAACAAAGCACAAAGTTGATCCCACCATTATAACATTTTATATCCGGTCATTTATGCAGATGCCAACTGTGATACTTAAAGGAAAAAAAAAATAAACATGAGCAAGAAGAGAACAGACTTAGTTCATTCTCCCTATAGCATGATAAAACTCAAATTATTCAGGTGTGTAGGATTCTAGAAAGATTAATATGGAGAATCACTGCAGCCAGGCCAGAGAACAGAATGGATGCTGGACCAGTCATACTAGGGGTTATACACTGTGGCAGGCCACAACCCTTTTTTCAGAAGATACTGTTTCTCAAGGCAACCTCAGATTCTCCCCTGAGAGCACAAGATGTAGCAGTTAGAAGATGTAGCAGTTAGTGTAAGATAGGAATAGCTGACATCAGTGTTAGCTTCAGCAAATTATCTTTAGCTAACACTATAGGGGAGCAGCTCGGTTGTGGGGTAGATAAGTAACTCAAGAAAATCAGCCTGTTAATCACTGTCAAAGTTGCAAACTGGTTGAGAACCTTTTAGATGAGCAGACTGTCAGCATAGCAGTTGCAACAATCAGGGCTGATAGGCACCAAATGTAAGGAGGTAATAAAGAACCCAATAATCTCTGTGCTGTTCTAGAAATGACAGTGTTCAGAACCACTCAGGAGGAGAATCTAGAGTGTCCTAGATTGACCTATGACCCTACACCAGGAATATACATAGGATGGCTGGAAACATTCCACTAACCCAGCTACTTTCTCCTCTGGATAAATGATCTCTTCTGTGGAACATGGAAGCCACGTGATTCATAAATTGCATATATCTCTGATGGAAGTGGTTTGGTATCTGAGTTCTTTTTCTGTCTTTGCTGTCATCTGGTCTTAAGATCTTACTACAACAAGAGCAGATGGGGCTGTGTGCAGGTTAGGGCAGCTGGAGTACAAAAGTGTCCTTACCAATGAGCAGCACAAATGAAATCAGATTTGCCCAACTGGTAAAAATCTGTTGGAAGCAAGTATCTGTCAGCCAGGGGCCTGCTTGTTCCCACAGCCAAAAGCAGAAAGGCTTCTGTGGGCTCCAACATGACCTAAACTTCTCTGGATGCATGGAGCCCAAGGGGTACAAGACTTGCACTGGCATGGAAGAAAATCCAGCTGGGCAACATATGCTGGAAAAGCATTTAAATAACCATTTATTGGAGCAATCTTCCACTTGGGTTTCACCCTCAGCAATTCTTTTTATTATTATTATTATTATTCTTTACTCATTTGGGTTAGGTAATAGAGTTCTATTTAAACAATGCCTGGATGTCAGCCTAAAGCATCACTGCCAGGAGTGTTTGTAAAATGGGTGGTGGAAGTCCAGGTAGCTGCTTTGCAAAATTCACCTGTGGGAACATCCTTCCAACATGCAGCAGAGATGGCCCAAGTTTTTGTCTGTCTACCTGGATCTATGCTGAATAAGGTATTTTTTACAGCAATAAATGCTTTTTAATTACCACCCAAGGACCACAACTACATAAGCAAACTTACAAATACCTAGCTAGGACAAGAACATCCTTTCAGAAGGGAAAGCACAGAGCCTTTCCCCAGGCTGTGGTGAAATGTGGCAGAGAGAACCAGCAGGGAACTTGATTTTTGGGCAAACCCTGATACAAAGTAATTTTGTCCTACCTGTGTGGCAATATTCTCAAAAGAGGCAAAACCTTCCTCCTTTAGGCTGACCATTGCCTAGTAAAGCAGTCTCCACTCAAAGGATCTATTGAGTGCTGCCAGAGACGGGCTGGCAAAATCATGCTGAGACTGTAAGAGGCAGAAACCAGGGAACTCTTGAACAAGGTCCCCAGGGAATCACATCACTGTAGGATAAAGAGAAAACAGATCATGGAAGTCAGATAACATTAAAATATTTTTGCATACAGATTTCTCACAGATCAGCAAATAGTTCACTCTCGTTGAGAGAAGAAACAAAAAAGGAAAAATCTGCTGATACATTTTTTAAAAAGGCTTTTCCACTCAGCTTTCCAAATCAATCTCATCAAGAGCTCTGAACCTGGCCAAACAGCTTCTTCTGGCGGATGTCATCAAACCAGCATTCAGGCTGTTGGGTGCAGTGATGTTTGAGCCAGGAAAAAGGTTTGACTTTTATAGAATAAAAGTGTCCAGAAGTCCTGTTAGGATGGGATAGCAAAGATCTTCAACAGATCTCATTATATGATCTGTCCCTCCCATTATACAAATAACATGACTAGCTTGAGTTTCTCCCATTCTGTCAGAAACTTGATAGCGTCAAGACGCGTAAATGTACCACATCAAGTCAGGGGATGGGAAAGGCCTCTCAGTGGAAAAAAAGATACATTACCCCTCTCAAAATGAATGTCTGAAATGTGGAGTTCTGGCATGCAGCAAGCAGATTTATCTCTAGGAATTCCCACTTAGAGCATAGTCCCCTGGGTGCCCAAGAAGCGCCTGCCGGATTGCCAAGGAGCTCTGAAGGCCAGGAACATGCACAGCCTTGGCTGCAGGAGGGGGCCAAGTGCACCAATGACAGCAAATAATCATGTTCCATCTTGCCTGGTGAAATAACACATAGCTGTAGTGTTATTTGTTAGTACTTGTACTTCTGAAAAGGCAGGAATGCTCTGCATGTCACATGGGCACAGTGTGAGCTTTGTGACCTTTCATGAGCCCCTTGAGGAGGTCTACATCTGAAGATAATGCAGGTACTTCCACAAAGAATGGGAATTATGAAGTAGAGATTTGGGCAGAGGAATTACAGATTTGCTGCTGTAGTTAAGAATATTCTTGTGGGAGATACATACACACAAGAGGCACTGAAAAAATAGTAAGATATCACAGTGTTTTCACAGAGCTTGGAGGAAGTAGATTAGGCTACAAGGCACAAGACATTGCAACTATGCCCTGGGGAAGGGGGTTTTCACAACACATTTGCTGAATAGAGCAACATACATTTTGGAGTCTCTTTTGGAAGACAGAGCCCAAGCCAAGCAGAGATCAGCAGTAACTTGATAAGATCTATGCTCCAAGTCAGATGATTTGCCTATTGACTTCGAAACAAAGATCTTTTTAATTACAATAATTGTTCACCCCCGAAGTGAATTTCCTTGTAATAAGCCCAGATGTTGAAACATGGATAGACAGGTACTTTTTGCTTCCTTCAAGCAAGCTGCTCTGACTGGAAAACACTTCCTGGATGCTTCAAAGTGTCCAAAGACCCAAACAATAGCACAAATCATATGTTCATACCAGAAATTTGAGACGGGTGGAAACTGGGTGGATTGGCATGGAATTAAAAAAAAAAATGAATAAAGAAAGAGTCAAGGTGAATTAAACTAGTTTTAAAAACTCTGAGTTACCTCTGAAGGCAAAATCACTAATCTGAATGTGAAACTGCATACGGGGGTGTGAATATGGCAAAGGTTTAAGACAAACCCCTTTGTCTTCAAAATCAGTAATAAGAATAAAACCTTCTATGCTGAAATTAATTACACGGGGCCTACTCCGTGTAAATTTCTGGAACTGCTGCCAGTTCCAGAAAAAAAAAAATTTAAAAAGGATTCTTTATTTTAATCTTGCATTCCTTTTGGGAAGATTTCTTATAAAGGTTTCAAGGTGACTAGATGGCTGAATGAGACATCCATTTTAACAGCTGACCCCACCACTTAACAGCAAGCCAAGGCCAAGCTTCCAGAAAAGTAAAAGATGATTGCCAATCTAGGGTGAAGGAAAAAACAATATTAGTTGTGTTAAATACTCACTTTGGTAACAAATATGGTAAAGCCTCCAATTTTGGAGCAAAGGAAAAGGCTGAGGATTATTTACAGTCTTTCCTCCAGTAGCTCCAAGGTTTTCGATTAACACAAACATTTAGTAACAAAGACCTGTCTGAAGGGAGACTATTGACACAAACTGATCCTTCCTGGTGGTTAAGATCCAGTACTAACACATTTGAATGTTGTAAGGCATGGGAATCCTCACCCTTCTGCTGCTGAAAAGTTCACTGCTTTCAAACAGAACAGTAATATTTCTTAGTCTTCTTCAGGGTTGCCCAAGGCCTTGAGCTCCTATGATCTCTTCCCAGCTATTGAACTGGTTGTGATGTGAGCAGTAAGCACAAGCACAAGTAAACTGCAGTAAGTTATAGTCCCTCAGCTGTACCTCTACATAATCCCCTGGTCTCTTTAAAACCAGGCAATCAGCCCATTTTCCCCTGTGCCTTTCAGGTACACTGCCTGAATTAAAAGTGATTCTCTTTCAGAGAATAACTCACTTTTGACCATGAACTAGGATGGCCAGTTGCAGCAACAGAACAATCTGACAGCGAGCCACCCTAATGTGGAGGCCAGTTAATGATTACACCCCCTTAAACCACTAGCTGGTTTCTTTAAGACTTTCTTTACTTATGAGGTTGACAGTTACTTCTATTTCTTAAATTGCATCTTCTGCACATTCCCTCAGAAAATCCATCCTGAATGCCTAAAGCATATCCAGGGGGAGAATCCCTAGGTGGAAGATAATTCTCCACTATACCTATCAAAAGAAAAGAGCATGCTTTCTCCAGAAAAAAAAAAGCCTGCTCTATGAGGTGTTATTGTAAGCTAAGCTGTAACAGTGCTATTTTCAACAGCATCACAGGGGCTCAAAGGAAAAATTCTCACAAACCATTTGGCACGGATGTCTGGCACACAGCTACTCAGTGTAATAGGAAAGTTTTGTCACTGCACAGGGAATCAGGGAGTAGTCACTCCAAGACAGAAGGTCCCAGAGCTCTGAGCAGAATAACTTGAAGCAGGGTTGGTGCCAGGGTGGCCAGCAGAGCAAAATGGGTCTCCAGTTTAAAGAAGCCAAGAATATGATATGCTGGAGACCACTGACTGGCTCTGCAAAAAGGTAAGCATCACCTCATTTAAACAAATATCACTGTCAACAAGGTGGAAGTTGCATGACACTTTTGTCCATCTGGTATGTGTCAGGGAGCAAAACTGGTATGTCATTTCTTGAGAGCTGCTCCTTCTAGCAGGAGATGCCTGTGGAGAAGTCATGCTAACATCCAACATCCAAGCTTCCAGGAAGAATTTCAGCATTCTGCAACACTAAGCAAAAAGATTAATTGAAGCAGTTCAGATCTATTTCTGGATGCTTGAGGATGTTGCCTCACTCTCCTGAGAAAGAGGGGTTCCTGACCCTCTTCTACCATTCGCAGATGTACTGATAGAACAGCCTCTGAACCAAAGTTTTCCTCCAAAGACAAGTGAGAGCTGAGTTTGCACATTATTACCCACAAGGAAAAGTCTCAGATGCTGCAAAGCTGGCTCCTAGCATGACCTTTGTAGGCATGCACAGAGAAAATGAAAAAGAGCATCACTACACAAACTTGACAGAGACCATGTGAGATGTACCTTGGCTCTAGCAAAGCAAAGCACAAAAGTAAGGCATCTGTTTATCTGCCTTGCTACCATAGATGGTGGCAAAACTCATCACAACATGATGTGCCTGCTCATATTTTAATTCTACAAATTAAAATATAAGGAAGATATGCATGCACAGGAGGGAGAGGCCCCAAGTCCTGTATGATACTACTCTCCATACTTGACATGTGAGAAACCATAGCCCTAGATAGGACCCTGCGTGGAAATTACCATACAATGGGCAACACTAGGAAAGGGACAGGGCAGTCACATGAGTCCCAAATCTAAGGATAAAATTCAAAGGGCAAAGCACACCATGCAGGAAGGAATCTCAGAAGAAAATAATAATTCTGCACTGGAGACAACAGGAGGACAACAGACAAGTCCTCCTGACAGGGCACCCACCTCTCCAAGAGAAGCAGACGGGGAATTCTTCCTGCTGAGATTTTCATCTGCAAAGAGGTCTTGGCGGGCTCGACGGCCCATCTTTAGTACCTATAGTGCAGGGGGACGCAGGAGCAGAAGGACACAGTTACTGACAAAAGCCGTTTCACTGCAGGGAGCAGAACGCCGGGCACGGCCCTGCCGTCGCGTCCCGCCCCGCAGCGCGGTGCCCTCAAAGTACAGAGNCGAGCACCCGGCGCCTGGCAGCCACAGAAACATCCACCCCCGCAGCAGTCTTAAAACCTTGGCTTGAGTAAGGGGGACACCAGCGCTGCAACACCTCAGGTACTCTGTTAGCCCTTTCTAATTCCACCTGCAGTGTGGCAGGCCAGGGACAGTCTGAGGCTTTGCCTTCTGCAGCTTTTTGCCGAAGACACTTTTCAAGTTCCCACTCAGGCAGATAATCCTAGCCTTACAGATCTGTCTCCTGATAGAGGCTTTCGCCAAAGTCTCCTGATGGCTTCTGATGCTCTTCCCAATCCTCGCTGGCTCTCACAGCTTTCCAGATGGGGCAGCCAGTCCCCAGAGCCCACGGTGGAGGCCGTGCCAAGCATCAAATGTAAGCGCAAGGATCATTACACACATCCTTCTCAACCGTGAGTTGTGCAGAGATTTCCACTGAGCTGTATAAAACGACCCCAGTCTGTTTCTTGGCTGGACAGATGTACAGTTAATTGTAAATAGATCTGGGTTTAGCTCCACGTGTTTAACAAATATTCAGTTTTCCAGTACGTTGTCCCTTTTCTGCTATCTCACATTCCTCACAATTTTCACCCATTCTCATTAGCCTAAATATTTTCTTCTGCTGCTACAATAGAGAACTGTATCACACCACAATCTACACTGCTAACACTTTGCCATGATGAAAATCGACCCTGTAAGTCTAAACTTTTAAGCATTCCTGGAATACCTTTTACTAAAGGCACCAGATTTCACTCCATACCTGCTTGTCTTTTGTAGAAGCTCATGATTTGGCTGAAGTCATCTAAATAAATTGTATCAAATAATTCTCCTTTTTTTCCATTCCTACTGACATGTTCAAGTATTTGTGCTGTGATGATCTAAGGATTAAGTGAAATAAGATTTGTGGGCAGAGGTAATAACTTTTTATTAGACCAACTGATATAGCTGGAAAAAAACATACAAGAAGAGTTTCTGTGCCTGAAAGCTTGTGTGTTTTTTCCAGCTGTATCAATTGGCCTAATAAAAGATATTATCTCCCTTTACAAACCTTGACATGTTCAAGGAATTCAGTAAGTGAGACATGATTTTCCTTTTTTGAAGCCAGGCTCGCTGGGCTTTATGAAATTATGATCTTCCATATACTTTGTTCTTCTCTTTTAATTACAGATTCAAGCATTTATGAGGTAGAGAGGGCATTTTGCACCTAGCCCCATGCTTTGCCACCAGGGCCATGGGAATATGGCCCTGCATTTCCCAATTCTCCCCAACTCCTCCAAACAGCTGCTGCAACAACACAGCTACACAGATGCCAGGAGACAGAGAGGACTGTAGCTCTGAGATTACAACACACAGCTGACCTTCTTGATCAGAAAAAGAGCATCCTAAGAGGAGCATGATAGCATCCAGAGCAATGTCTGCTAAAACAGGAAGGCATCCCTGGAGCAGGAATCCTTGGGTAGGAGTACATTGCCAGCTGTGTTCCCACACAGGCAGCTGGCAGGGTGATCCTCCCAGAGCCAGGGTAGAGCCATACAGGGTACCATCCTGGACAGACAGATCATGAAGCAACATGACTGGTGCATTCACTTGTTTGGAACTGCCCTCCCCCTCCAAGCTTCTCCTCACAATTCCCCTGGGTCCCCATCCCAGACAGTACACCATTTCCCCCCAAGACACTCTGTGCTGCTTGCTGCCCGCCCCAGGGAGAGAAGTCTCAGGCCAGTTGAAGGAGGGTGAAGTCCATGTGCAGGGAAGAAAACATGTAAGGACTTGGGAAACTGAGCCTTGCCTCAGAATTTTGACTCCTGACTTCAGAGTTTTTCAATGAGAGAGAAGAGCAGATGTGCAAAAAGAACAAAACCTAAAATCTGTCCTACCTCAAGTCCCTCTGGACTCCACTTATTGGAATGGGGTTTGTCACCTACCCCTGACAGTTTTGCCTGCTTGAGGAGGGCAACAGGAGGAAAAGAGTTTTCATCCATCATTTCATATTGCGGCTAAAGTGGATTTCGCTTTCCTTAAGTGTTGGGGTCACATTTTCTGAACAGTTTATTCTCTTCTGTGCTACTGGTGACACCACAGGCAGCATTTGACCCTGGGCCTAGATTGGCTCCACTCAACCAACCAAGAAGGAGCCAAGTACCAGGACAAATGTCTGGTGCTGCTGTGGTTGTCCAAAGCTGTTTTCAGTGCTTGCTTTCTGTCCAGTTCAGGTCTGTGGTGCCAGGGTTTCTCTCTCCCAGTGTACAGTTTCAGGTGTATTCTCAGCTCATTCCTCCCTACTTGTTTGGTTTTGCCCTCACTGTAAATCACACTGCTGCCACTCCCTCTCAGCTGAACAGCAAGTAAGAACTACACAAGCATTCCTTTCACGGGCAAGTTCTCACATCTAAGCATGGACTCTCTCTATCTGGTTTCAACACAAACCTGATCACACAGAATAGGACTAATAGAGTCCCCCACTAGTGCTGTTTACTGTTGATTTCTCCTTGACTGGCAGACACATGAATAGAGCTTATGTCTGGCCCTCCTACCCATGAGAAAATCTGGGAAAGCAATCACACTTGAGCCATCCCATATGCTTCTGGTCCTAGACCTCCTTTAAAGCAAAGGCACACACATGCAGTTAAAGCTACAGCAATGGTGGAAAGCCCACATGGTAGCACAATGACCACCTTATTCAGAATGGCCCAAAGGTTTTCTAGCGCAGCTCTTTGACAGATGGATTTATGGGATACAGGGCAATTCCAGTAGCAACAAGTGACACAGCACTTTCTTCCTCACCCAATCTTCACATCAGGCAGCCAGCCCGAGTTTCAATTTTAATATGGGCCAATTCATTAAAACATTAAGCTTCCACTGGGAAGTGAAGCACTCAGCAAAGACTGCTGCTCTGGCCTGCTCTACATTAGCAGCATGCTGGCACCTCCAAGCATCTCAGTTTAATTTTTCTGCAGTTTTTTTCCTCCACACACCTCCCAAGTATGTACCCTATCTCTAAGGGGATAAGGGAGGAGGGAAGCAACTGCAAATATTTTTCTTTCTTTAGACTCCAGAACAAAATCCCCTAACAATTGCAAAGCTTCAAAGAAGACATTCCTCCCTCTGGATGGTGGAAGGGGCTTTGACAGGCAGCAAAGGCCCACACATTTGCCTGTCTTGATCTCCATAAGGACAGATGCTGTTCGTGTTACATCAGCCCCAGCTCAGACTGTCAAACCCAGCCAGAGTTGCCAAGTGTGACATATTTCCTATGATACTCACAGGTTCAGTAGCCCTGTCAGGCTCTCCCTCAGCCTGTTGCCCTCAGCTTTCTTGGTTTTCTTTGTTTGGAATCTTGCAAGCAGATTCTGATGCAGCTTCAACATAAACAATGTATATTTTTAGAGATGTTTTCATATTTCTCCTTTGGGAGGAGAATGTGATTGATGGTGGTATTCACCATCCAGGTTAAAGAGGTGGTGACCTAAATGACCAATCTCTTGCCTTTGTACAAACTGTATATAAGATGGAGTCGGATGAGGAAGAAGAGAGAATGTAGAAGAAGAATTTAGAATAAAGTATCATTAGCTTTCCCTTCACCTGCTGCCTGCCTCGTTCCTTCTGTGGGTCCGATCCTCCTACATATGGACCCGAGTGTGGCATCCTGCTACATCAGCCTAACTGGATTCCAGCATGAACAAGATGTGCAACTTGTTAATGACTACTGCTCACAGCCACCAGCATTGCTTCCAGTGATGTCAGACCATGGGGCTTCCCCACCTCTTTTCAACCCACAGAGCAACACTTGGAGCAGAAAGTGTGTGGCCCAATACTGGAACTAGCAGGGCACTTACATCCTTCTCCACTATTACTTTTAAGCAGTAAGTTCCCACTGCTGGCTTGTAACAGAAAAGTCTGATCTCAGCCATTAGCAACATAACCTTGCATTTTCTACTATTGTATTTCATCCCATTTCTCCTGCATTAGCCTTCAAAATTGCCTACCCCTCCTATAGGATATCCCAGTCCTCCCCTGTATCGACAATGCCTCCAGTTTTGGATAAGCAGCCAATTTCATTAGCACATCCATTTTGGTGTGCCAAGATCATTAATAAAACCTGGGCCCAGGACCAGCCTCTGGGAAACTCTCGCAATTTCTTATCATTTCTGTACTTATCTCCATCTTAACTAATAACTCACCATGCGGCACTGCAGCAAATGGATTACTGGAGTCCAAAGCAATCAGTTCAACTGCATTTAGTGTGACCTCCAACCTGGCAGCAGGGTGGAGGAGATCCCAGTGCAGAAAAGCATCCAAAAATCATTTCAGAAGTGCCTGGGGAGCTCTAGAAACATCCATCCCAAACTACCTAATAATATTCCATGGATAGTTAACATCAACAGTGAGAATCTGCATCTTACTTCAAGTCAAAATTTGCCTGACATCATCTTGGAGCCACTAGATCTTGTTACATCTTTGTCTGCTCCATCAAAGAACTCTTAATTCCTCTTCCCCAAGCGAGGCACAAGCAAACAATGAGCAGGTCACCATTACATTTCCTCAGAGCTGCACAAAATGGCTCACAGGGCATCCAGCACCTCCAGCTGCCCCGTGTATTTCCTGTCAACCTGTTCCACACTCCATGTCTTGGGTGAGCCACTGTCCTCCGAGCCTGCAGTGCTCTCCCAGCCCAAGGCCCCCGACCATGCAGGCAAGGGAAGACTCCCTGCAGCTGTGCCCTGTGTTTCCAGATGCTTCCAGCTGCACTGTTGCCTGCTGTTGCTGGAGACCACTGCTCCAAGGGCCACATGCCCCTGGTGCCCAGAGCATGAAGATACGGGACTTGCTTCCACAGAGAGTTCTGCCCACATCCCACCTTGCCCACAGCCTCGTAGGAGCTGTCCCTGCCCCACTTTTCCAATGCACCACCAATCCAGCGGGTTGACTGGCTCCTTGAGCAGCTGCCATGGGTTGGGAAAGCACAAAGCCACTGGCTCAGGGGCTGCCCCTCTCCTGGCCCCGGGAGAAGGGCTGGGTGCTGGGGACAGGGTCCAGGTGATGCCAAGAGAAGCGCTCTCGCTCGCTCCACGGACCGGAAACCCCTCTCTGGTCTTCGGAGCTCCCCAGCAGACACGGGCTCAGCCCGCGGCACTGAGGCAGGAGGCCAGTGTGGCAGGTGGCCGTAGTGAGGGCATGCCCCGGGAGAGACCCGAATAGGCCCGGGTTGTGAATTATAACCCCATCCACGGCCGGTGCTTTTTCTCCCGCCTGTGGTCCTGCCCCACTTCGAGGGCAGTGGATGCCCGACGCAGCCCCTTGACCGCAGCGAGGGCTGCCGTGACCGGGCACACCCCAGAGCTCTCGCTGCCAGCTGCCTTCAGGGCCGAGGGGCATCGCGCCGACCCTGCCGCCACCGTGCTTCGGCCCGCGGGGC
>VXBB01019575.1:682636-723460 GCA_013399915.1 Illadopsis cleaveri | reverse complement strand
TATTGAAACAGAGTATCTGCCTAGGTCGAGGACACAGAACAGTAATCAGTGTTAGACTTCAGCTAGGAAGATGTCATTGGGCACTTAATGAGAACTTTGGTTTTTGCTGGGCTTTTCTGCAGCATCAAACCTTGAATTGGTCACAGGGGTGGAGTCCTCCCAGTAGGCATTTGTGTGTGGCTGGGGGTACCCTGTATTGCAGAGTTTTTGGGCTGAGCAGACCAGCTCATGCCTGCAGTGGGGTCTGGTCTTCTGGAATTTGTGAACAGCCATGTCTTCAATAACAGCTAGAGACTTTCCTGTATGTGAATGCTGTTCTGTTCAGTAGTACTAATGACAAAAACTCCTCCAATTAAAGCCCAATGACAACATCTGATCATTAGCTTACTGAGTAAAATTTCAGCACGCTAAAAACAAATCCTTTAAAACTGGCAGGGTCCTGCTTGCTGAATTTGTGTGTAGCACAAGAAGAAGACCTTCATCTCCATCGATATGAGTGTACATCAGTGTTGCTGAAATCAGAATTTGGCATGGGAAGTGAACCTCTGCACTCAGGTGCTGTCTCTCACTATCCCATTTTCAGAAGCTGTTTCTCAGGGCAGATAGTGATGGTGGGATCAAAAGAGGGGCCTGCAGAACTTCACAAATGTAGCTTGAAGGTTGTTCCAGCTAGGGCATCTAGCCTATTTGTCACAGGCTGGAACCATGTCTGGGAACAGGTGATACTTTTTCTTTCTGTTTCTTTCTGTTTGTTTAGAAGCAACTTAAATATCAGCAGATATAAGAGCCTCCTGCTGCATTGGACAACAGTCAGAGGTCATCTGAGAGGCTCTGCAGGGCTGCAAACAAACCTGCATGTGGACATGGAGCAGGAGCTGCTGTGTCTTGTCTGTAGGAAGCTTTCATGATGCTAGAGCCTGGAAGGCTGACAAGGTCAATAGGAGAGAAACAACAGCAACAACAAAGACTTCCATGAGACCAAAATGACCCCTCTGATGAGAGTGTTACTTGCTCTTGAGGACTCTGGTTTGGACTTTAAAGGTTTTACCTCCTCTCTTTTGAGGCATATGTGAAATGGGTTTTTCTGTTCAGCAGGCACGCATGGAAGCAGAAAATTGCTGTATTATTTCCTGCCCATGTGTGATCTCTACAGGCCCAGTACCATTCATGAATTCCTTCTCCAGTTCATGAGTGAGAACCAATTTTAAACCCTAGTTCTTTCAGTACACATTGCATAATCACTGCCCTAAAGAGTCTTTGACACCTCATGCTTTGTGGTTTTGACACTGGGTGGCTTCCATTCTAGGAGGCAATGTCAAGATTCAGCAGCAATGGGATCACTTCGTATGTGGCTTCATGTCTCCATCATGAGCAGAATAACAGCATCCTATCTGTTGGGAATAGGCCCCACTAACTCCAAGTGAGGTTGTCCCATTGCCTGGCCTTGGGTTGTCATTTTGGTTGCAGCCAACTCATGAGTATTATCAACATTTGATGAGCAGTGTTAGAAGACATAATAATAAACATACTGTGGTTGATCTTTACTGGTTCTTCATCTTGTGGCATTGAAATTGTGATGGCAGTAAGTGGGAATGTTTGCAAAACGTTGCAATGTAGACCAAATTTGAGTTAATTCATCCTGTGTTATCTTGAGCTAGATAGCCCTGCTTCACAGGTGGCAAGATGTTTGAATGACAAGTCTCTACTGGAAAGCTCTTTCTCAAACAATATTTATTTGAGATCCTGCCTCTTAGAGATGTGGTTCTCAGTGTTTCTGTATTTCTTTCTCCTAGATGAGTTGGGCATTTGTCCAAAAGGTGTCACCTCCAATGTGTTCCGCTTTAATGTGTCGTCAGCAGAGAAAAACAGCACCAACCTATTCCGGGCTGAGTTTCGGGTGCTGCGCGTGCCCAACCCAAGTTCCAAACGCAGTGAGCAGCGCATTGAGCTCTTCCAGGTGAGTGTTCTTATCACCTTCCCCAGTGTCTGAGCCCAGAGTGGCTTGACTCCTTAATTGTTGTCTCAACTGGTATGTGCAGAGCCACAGAAGAGAGAAGAAAGTGCATGCTGTAACCCAGGGTTCTTCTACCATACACAGTGATACAGTCACCTTCCTTTCCTTTTACCATGTGGTGCTGCCCTTTTCCCACTTGGAAGGGGAGCCCCTCATCAGTGGAGCAGCTCTGACCCTTCTGTCACATCATGTGTAGGACCCTTGGCAGTTTTATTCCTTTGACTGTTGTAGTACAGTTGGTGCTAATGCAGTGGATGGAGCTCTTTGTCTTGTCACTGATTTACTAGAAAAACAGTGCTTGCTTTCAATGTTCCCTTCAGCAGCAGCTCCCCAGAAGCACAATTCAGCCCAGCTGTTAATCCAGATGCTTATCTGGAGTTTCCTTTGAACCTAGGGACTGACAGAATAAGGTCTGGTTCAGGCTTGGGAGTGGTAATAGGCTGAACTGGACCATGTAATGATACAGCTTAGCATCCCAGCTTAGCAGCACACTCCCACAGGCTCATGTCTGTCCACTTTTCCATAAGAGTGCAGCTAAAATTGTCTTTGGGTGGTAGTTCTTGAGGACTTCCTGGAACCCAGCATCAAAGGTCAGAGCAATTCTTCACCACACAACTGACACAGGAGGTGATCTCAGAGCTTCTCCATAGGTTCAGTGGTGTGTGGAGTCAACCTGGGGTCTGCAGGAAGGAACATCTTGAATGTGCTGTGGTTGTTTGTCTGGAACTGGGAAGAGATGTCAGAGCAGAGGCAGAGGTCTCCAAACATGAACAGCCCTGGTGTGTTTTGACAGAAGTTGAAGAGTGTAGGACACCTGAAAATGCCACAGTGAGAACTCAGTAAATTGGCTTCTCAGGCTGGTGACTTGTGGCAAGATGCTGTATTTATAACTGGTAGTTCTAGTCTGAAATCCAGATCCATATTCCACAGGTGTATACAAAAACAAATCCATCCATTAAATGAATTGCCGTGTGCTTCTGCCTCTATATGTGTGCCACAAAACAATTCTGAATTGAGAGGTGGGCTCCCTAGGACATAGAAATAAGCATTGTGTAGATGATCTCTGGAGTTCCAGTTGGTTGTGAAGCACGTCCTTCTCATCTGACCCAGGGTATTCCTGGTGTCTCACTTGCCAAGACCAAACTTCTAAATTGCTTTCTAGCAAGCTGTGGGAGAAAAAAAGACTGAAAACTATCCCTTCCTTCTGCACAGCACTGGTTGATTTTTTCTACCACTCCTTCTGACACAGATCCTTCGGCCAGATGAGCACATAGCAAAGCAGCGGTACCTCAGTGGCAGGAATGTGCAGACACGGGGCTCCCCAGAGTGGCTGTCCTTCGATGTCACCGAGACTGTGCGTGAGTGGCTTCTGCACAGAGGTAGGGGTCTCAACTGGACTGGGTGTCAAGGCATCCATAGAAATAGGGATCAGTGTTCACAGAAGTATCTTTCTGCTCCCCTTGTTGCAGGAGCTTGGTTCACAGAGAGGACAGGTTCTTTCAGTCTGAGAACAAGCCTTCCTCCAGAGAGCTTCCTCAGTGTGTGACATTTGCTAGATTCCTGGCTCTTTCCTGGAGGCCGAACCATGTAGCTCTGTGGGCTGAGTCAGAACAAGGATTCGTTCCCTGGAGGAAATTCTTTACAACTAAGCCCAGAGGGGACTCCTCTGCTTCTCTACATGATCACAGAAAATGACAGATTCTTTGCTTAAATTTTCATGTGAATTAGAGCAAATGTAGTATGGGAAAAAGCAGCAAGGATCCTGGTTTATTTAGCCGTGTACAGCTTGTCAGGTATAAAGGTGAGGAAATACCAAAGGTTGACACACCTAGACAGATGGTGGCTTTAACACTGCAGAGAACGTAGCTCTGCTACCACTGGACAGCCCAGCAGATAGTTACAGGGCAGTTCCCAGCAGGAACACTGACCCCATTCACAGCTGGAGCATAAGGCATCGTGACTCACAGACAGAAGCTAGGTGCCACTGAAGACTGGAATGCAGGTACTGGCAAGCAGCTACTCCCTGGAAGGGTAAGCTGTGAGCTTGCAGGCTCCTCTTATTTCAAGCAATCTAAGTTGTGTCCTGATGGCTGAAGTTCAGAGCTGGAACTGCAGCAAGCTCTGGGCAGGCACACTAGCTGACAAGGCATCACAGAGTATATATAGTGCTGAGGAAAAAGGGTGCTAGGCACCTTGTCAATGCCCCAGGAAGCCAGATGTTTTAATTCATGACACAACATAAAAAAGGAGCTTTCATAAGAGTCTTATGTTCCTGTAGTCAGGCCCACACAGCATGACTGGTCCAGGAAGTTATTATGAAAGTAGATTTGACTCTGGAAAGTCTGTGTGACTTAGATTGCTAGCAGTTCAACAAAACAGGAGGTTGCAGCTGCTGAGAAAAATGCTTCCAGTAAAATTACTTGTCCATATCCAACTTGCTTATTTTCAGATTTCTCCTTCAGACACTAGGCAGAAGCCAGATAATAGGTACTGAGGATGGCAAAACTGATTTAAGAGACCAAAAGTCAGCTCTTCAAAATACTTGTTTTCCCAGGGAAGCTCCTTGAAGGTCAGAAATGTTTTTGAATGCTGAATAGCCTAAAAAAAGTAACAAGACGCACCCTTCTTACCTCTCCAGAAAGTTCCCTTGAGCAAGAGCAAGGCTTTTGGCAAAGGTGAAGCTAATGGGTTTTTCTTCCTATTCTTCCCAAGGCAGCATCTGTTCCTCAACTCTGATAACACCCCTGACTCTGAGACCAACCCTTTGTCTAGGAGTTAGCACAGCATATGCAAAACTTGCTTAAAACTTCCTTATGCCAGGAGCTGTCCCAGCTGAGAAAGACTGTTTCTCACAGAGTCATCTTCTTTGCAGAGTCCAACCTTGGCCTGGAAATTAGCATACACTGTCCTTGCCATACTTTTCAGCCCAACGGGGACATTGTGGAGAATTTGCATGAACTGCTGGAGATCAAGTTCAAAGGTGATAAAGAGCTGGGTTAGGGGAGGCTCTTGGGGAAGGGAAAGCCTCAAGCATATAAAGAAGAAAATGAGGTCTTGCTTTGTGTATTCAAGCACTTTAAATTATGTTACATTTGTCTTAAAACATACACATCTGGGTTTGTGTGTTCATTATATGGGTATATCCACTATATACATAGGTTACAAAAAGAAGCAAGGGCAGGCTGGGTGGGTTTGCATGAGTGTCTGCAGAAAGGAGTAATTTTATATTTCAGCATCTCTCTGGGAAGTTCAACTTGATGCCTTCTCAGATTTCCACAGAGGCTCTACTTTCTAGTTAGGGTGACTGAAACACAAGGAAATGAGGCATCCTGTGTGAGGTGGCTCAGAGAGTCAGTGGCTTGGCTGGCCTGAGAACTAGGAACCTCCTGGCTTACAGCCCTGGGCAGCAGCCACTGGCCCCCACAGGCTCCATTTCTGAGGCTGTTCTGCAGAGTGCCAATTATCTGACATCTTCTTTAAACCATTCATCTTCCTGCCTATCCTGGGACTCAAGCCAGGAGTGAGTGGGATGGATTAATGGCCCCACCAGCAGTTTGCAAATGGTAAAACAGGTGGCCCAGAAGCTTCTATTTCAGGCCTGTAACAGTCAAATTCATCAGAAATAAAGGGGTCTTTGTGAGGGAAGAAATAAGTAGACACAGTGCCTGAACCTGGTTCAAGAGCCAACATGAGAGTGTTAAATATACTGAAAGGTATTGTTGCATCTTCCACTTCCATGCTGATTTCTTTGTGCATCCTCTTTTTCTGAAGGCATTGACAGTGACGATGACTATGGCCGTGGGGACTTGGGACGCCTGAAGAAACAGAAAGACTTGCATAATCCCCACCTCATCTTGATGATGTTACCCCCACATCGACTGGAGAGCCCCGTGTTGGGAAGCCAGAGAAAGAAACGGGCCCTGGATACCAACTACTGTTTCCGGTAAGTGAGAAACCTGCTCAGATCCTTTGCCTGAGGTGGGCAGGCCTGGCGAGACTCCATGCCACCAAGAAAGGCAGAGCCCTCCAAGGGGGTTGTGGGTCACCGTGGTGCCAGAAGGGCCACTGGCCAGTTCAGCAGAGGTGCTGTGTGCTTCTGGCAGAGCCACAGGTTCCAGGAGACCCACAAGCACCTTCCAGGAGCACAGGCTGGGCAGGAGCCCGCAGCAGCCCTGTGCTGGTTGCTGGAGCAGCAGGGGTGGTGGGAAAGCCGCCTGCCAGCAGCATGAGCAGTGCCCAACTGCTGAGCTGCCCCCGCTGCCGGGCTGTGCCACTCCTGGCACTCGGCACACGCAGCCACCACATCCCACCAGCACTGCTGGTACGAGTCCCTCTGCTCAGAAAGCTGCATCTCGCAAACTGCATGTTGGGCCCCCCTTTAGATTCACTGTGTTTCACTACTGTGTTTCAGGAACCTGGAGGAGAACTGCTGCGTGCGTCCTCTGTACATTGACTTCCGACAGGACCTTGGCTGGAAATGGGTCCACGAGCCCAAGGGCTACTTTGCTAACTTCTGCTCAGGCCCTTGCCCGTACCTTCGCAGCGCAGACACCACTCACAGCACGGTACATCCAGTATATTATCCTGCTTGTGGCTGTGATTGCCCCTTCTCCCTAAGTCAGGTCAATAGCCAGTCTCTTCAAAGCAGCATTAGTAGTTCAGATCAATATTCCTGAAAAACATTCCAAGGAAACTGCAGAAAAAAGCCTTGGTGGTTCAGCAGGGAAAATGCGCTTGCTTTGGAGTCAGTACTGAGTCTGCTTTCAGGCAAATCTTGAGGAGAAAGATGCTGTTATCTCTTGGATAAGATGTGAAACAGCAGGACTGATGGTTTTAGGGTACTTACTTGGCAGTGGCCATGGTATTAACTGAATTGTTCACATCAAACATCAGTTCTGGTAATTACCTTCTTCCTAAATTTCTCCTGCAGTTTGCACTGGACAGAGGATTTTTCAACACTCTGTGCCAGGTTGTCATGAAAAACTGTTGTGCAATGGCATGTGCCTGCCATCTGCTCCTAAAGGGGCAGCTATAGCTCAAAAGTGCAGGGAAATCCATCTCCATTTCCAGAAGTGAACACAGCCATTCAGTAAGATCTCCTTTCTCACAGGTATCCTTTCCAGCTGCATAAATCCTACCTCACCTACAGCAGGGAGGAAGCTACTAGGCAGTGAGATTTTTGAGTGAAAACTTGGCAGAAAGCAAATGTCTTTAGGTAACTTAGGTATAACCTCTGGTCAGTCTTTGGAAAGAACACAGTCTGAGCCTGGCTAGAGCAGAAGAAAATAAAAGTAAAAGAATAGCACAAGTATGGGAAAAATGTCAAGAGGAAAAGACAGATTAAGGATGAGATAGTCCACTGCTAAAGCAGGAAAGGACAGAGGAAAATCCTGTATTTCTACCCACAAAAGACAAAAGGCAGCAATCCAGATAATGCAACAGCTCACTAGCAAATTAACTTCAGATTTCACTAAAAAAGCTACTGGAAAAAGCAGATTCAGCTGAAGAAAAATCACTAGGTAAAGATGGTATTTCAGAAAAGATGCTAACATTTTCTTGACAGCTTGACAGTCTGCATAGCAGTAAGGTTCACTGAAGCTCAAGGACTAATATCAGTGGGAACAGCTGATCTGTGGGAATGAAGAAGTGAACAGATGCTGGGCAGTAAGCATAAGACAAAGCAAGGGAATGAACAGCTTTGAAAGGGTAATGGGCATGTAGCTTTACCATCTGGTTGTCCTGAGAAGCTCTCTAGAAGGTAACTGGACTGAATCAGTGTGAGAGACAGGAGACTTTAGAATGACTCCTATGATCTTAAGCAAGAAAGGAAATGAGCAAGCGTTAAGGTCAGTGAGGTGATCAAAGAAAACTTTAGAACAATATAGCTGCTGACAGCTTGCCAGCACCACTTAGGAAATACATGATGAAAAGAAAACTTCTCATCAGTCTGTTTAACTTGCTGTTGAGTAGTGGCCCCAGAGCACATGATACCCTGTGGACAGCCAGGGGTACTTTGCTTAGGATCCCAGAGAATACCACAGCAACAGTGATTACATGAATCTGGATGATAGAAGATGTATCCTTAGCACCTCTCATCCCCAAAGACTGTTAAGTAGTTAAAACACAATGTGTCAGACCCTGTCATTTATACCAGATAAGCACTGAAGAGACCACACTAGTGCAGGTGAGATCATGCTCACTGCTGAGAAGTGGTCACCTCTGGCAAGAAATGTGGCAAGTGTTCTGTAGTGGTTACATGGCTGTAGTGTATAGTCATCTGTGGGCTGGGGCCAGCTGGGAGGAAGAATCCAGTGAGGTCCCACAGGACACTGTCCTGGCTCCAGTATTATAGTGTAATGACTTGGAGGATAGAGTGGAGGGAGAAGGCATCAGACAGTTCAAAGCTGGGAGGGAATTGTGGATACTTGAGAGGACTGGCATCCACCCAGTGCTATCTGGAGATGCTGGTTGAAAAAAGCAGCACAGATATTCTTTCTTCTGGTTTCTTTAATAGAATCCAAGACAGCATGGCCCCAGGCTGGTTACACCCAACCTTGTTAAAACCAAAAAATTGTGACACACTGCTGTACCAAATTAGAGATGAAAGGAAATAACTACTTGTACTCCTTCAACCCTTAAGCATCAGGCACAGAGAGCAAGGAAAAAACAAAACAAAACAAAAAACTCTTAAGAGTCAGGCCAGGGCAGGTGAGACCCTTTAGAAGCCTGCCATGATCAGGAAGTGACAGGGGAGTATTACTCATCTCAGGGAAATACCCTCTGATGAGCATAGTACAAACACCTAGAGACTTGTTGACTTGGCAGCCCCTTCCTGTCCTCAACCAACTTAAATGTATTCCTGACCTTGTCATAACATTTACTTTGTTCCTGCAGGTGCTGGGTTTATATAACACGCTGAACCCTGAGGCATCTGCTTCACCCTGCTGTGTTCCCCAGGACCTGGAGCCACTCACTATCTTGTACTATGTCGGGAGGACCCCCAAAGTGGAGCAGCTCTCCAACATGGTGGTGAAATCCTGCAAGTGCAGCTGAAAGGCCCCCTGGCCCACCCAAAGCCAAGGAAAAAACTGTCAGCACCCACTCTCCTGCTCCCAGGCTAACACAAAGAGAACTGGGGGTCAGAGACTACGCATGCTGAGGGCCAAGTGCCAAACCTTGAGAGTCTGGCAGCCCTTGGGGATTTCTTCTGGAACACTCCTTGGTCGTCTTGGCAGTGTAATGTTCCTTCTAGGAAGTACTTTGGTGACACAAAGGCCACACTCTCAAAAATGGCTGAACAGTTGGTGTGGAAGAAAAGGATAATGTGGAAGAACTGCTGTGTATTTGAATGCTGGGTGTTTGAGATGGGAAAGCAAGAGAATGAGAAAGCAGGTGAAAGGGAGAATGGAAAAGGGGAGATGTTTTCTATTCTTGCTTTAGCTATCTTAAGACCTCAGCCCTCCCCATTAGCCTAAAGTATTAAAGGTTTTCCCTGTAGGAGGAATTTTTGAAGGTTTCCTTGGAGAAGGAAAATGCATCAAGCAGGGAAGCTGCTAAGAGAAGAAGTGCTCAGAGATACACATAAGACTTTTGTTCCTCAGAGCTGTGCTCCAGGAGTCCTGCAACTGAAACTGTGTCTGCCAAAACCTCTAAGTTCAGTTGATAGGATTCTGGCTATTGGGTTCCAAATGCAAACTGAAGGCTTCCAGTCAGCCTACCAAGGGTGGGCAAATACAAGGAAAGAGGGTGCTGATCATTTTCAGAGAGACTGATGTCTCCATTCAGTTCTTTTACCTTCCTGGAGTTTCTAAGAGATGGTTTCGGGGTCAGGGCAGGAGCATCTGTGGGTACCTGAATACTGGGCCTGTTCATTTGTGATCTGATACACCCTGAGGACCTCTTGTCTGTTGTGGTTTGTGAGGTGCTTTGGGGTGTTCTGCACTGGTTCTGCATGATGACCTGAACTTGGTCTCACCTGCCAAGACTTAAAAAATAGTAAAACTTTGTAAAAAATAAATACTTGGGGGGTGGGGGGAGATGCAAATTTTTTCACATGCAAGTTTTTTGCTGGAGGGTTAGATGACTTGCTGGTTTTAAACTGCTACTGCTATGGCCTACTCAGTCTAAAATTTTTACCCTTTCCAAAATGTTTTGTCAAAAGAACACATAGAATTTAGGTCAGCAAGAAAATCCCCAAATGGAAATTTCTTATTACCCTCAAACTGTACCTGGTGTAAATGTGCCCTGTTCCAACCTAGTCCTTCAGACATGTACATCACTGCTGACATCTGCTTTTGATACATTCATATAAAGCTCCCCTCAAACATAAAACACTTTCAGCAATACTCGTTAAATATCCAAGACAATGCAGTTGCCACAGCTGACAAATGTCGGATGTCCATTTGAAGGCATATATGGTCTGCCAGTACAGACCTGTACATCCAGGTAAATAACACACCCTTCCCCTCATGTACTGGTTTGATACTCATAAAAAAAGATCACAGATGCTGCCTGGGCAAGAAATCAATGTAATCCTTTAAATGTGTTTTTGTAGCCACAGATACTCCCAGAGGTAAAAATCTCTGGTGCTGAATGCCACATGAGACTTAGAGGCTGTGTCTGACTTGTCAAAACACAGCTACCTAAGGGTCATGTTCTAGAGACCACAGAGGTTCCTTCCTGTCTCCTCCCAATTCCTGGTCCCCAGCAACTGAGTGTAAAATGACACCTGGCTGGTTAATCACTTGAGGCCAGGGCTCTCCACGGTCAGCTCAGAATCCAGCTCTTCCATCAAGCCCTTCACAATAGTGGCTGCTTTCATATAGCTCATGTGAGGCTGCCAAGCCATGTAAACTCGAATGTCTTAATAAATCATAAGCAGCCCTTCCTGAACCATTACCAACTGGTTAGAGGTTAGCAAGAGTGGGTCAGTGGAGGCAGCCTGCCAACCTGTGTGCCATTTTGGCCAGGGCACATGTGCCTTGATAGAGGCACTCCCCAGTGCTTTATACTTTTCATCTCTCTGCGGCTCCCTGACCTGTGTGATTGGTGTGATGATGAAAGCTCTGATCAGTCCTGCAGCATTACAGTATTGCTGTGCCCTGTGCATCTCTCCATGCCCAGACTTCCCTGCCACCTGCCCAGGGAGGGAGCAAATAAATGCATTATGACTATACCACCATGCTGACAGACAGGCCACAAATTTACTAGCTGCAAGGGAGTGTGTGTGGGGGAGAAATCCACATGCCTATTGGCATAGGAATTCTCTCTGATCTCCTTTTAGTAGCAGCCTCAAGGGAGGTTTTGGTTTACAAGCTGCAGCCTGTTCTTTGGTCATTGTTCCTCCTGAGCCCTGGGCTGGCTTTGCTCCCCATCCAACTGAAGGGCTTCCTTGCTAATAAACAGGGAAGCAAAGAGGGGGAGCTGCAAAGGGTTGAGCTAGAACACTTGCACAAAGTTCTGCGTGGCACTTGAAGCACATCGGAACCACCCACGGATTAACCATGGCAGCCCCTTGAGATGGGACTGTCTTACCAGCCCTTGTTCACTGCGGCTCCTCAGTGACGGGAAGGGGCAGCAGAAAGACCAAGCCTTTTGCCTCTTGGCAAAAGAGACAAAATGACAATGGAAAATCAGGGGTGAAGAGTCCTGGGGTGTCAAACCAGTATATACACTCATGGGAACTGGTAATTTTTGAAATCCAGCACATTTCAGTTACTGCTTTTCTGTTCAGCTTCCATTTCTGTAGCAACATTTGAGAATTAGATTTGTGAGACAGGCTCTGAATTCATTTCCTTAAAACTAAAGTAACTTTTCCAAGGGTGCTTTAGCTATAATTCAGCAACAAACTATACTAGCTACATGGGGCTTAGTAACAGATTGAATTCACCCCTGGGCACAAGTGTACCAAAATGTTTCAGGACACTTGTGTGAGAAGGCAGAGAGCAGTTACTGTGCTGGTACTAGCTAGCAAATTGAAGAAGACAATGGGAAAGAAAAAGTGGGATCTTCATTGCCAACACTGAATACATCTCTCAACAGTTCCCTTTTGTTGTTTTCAGAAAAACAAAAGCTGATGAAAACAATCCCAGCACAGTTTGTCTCTTTAACAAAGATCAATGGTTAGAAAGAGTGAAAAAAACCTATTCTGCAGTGCATAATGCAGATCCTAAACAGATGATCAAACAACCTTCTGTGCAGTCCCTGTTTTTCTGGGGCAAACTATTATAGTATGCAAAAGACCTAGACTTGAACACCTACCTTGTTTTTCAGGCTGTAGTACACTGTAGAGCTCTGAGAGGAACACTGCTTCAGTGACTACAGAACATAACTTACACCTCAGCAAAGAATGGTCTTTACAGACTAAATGAGTCTTTGTTCCCTGGGCTTTGAATTGGATGGTCTCTAGCAATCCCACTGCACTTACATAAAGCCCACCCCTGTTACCACTGTGTGAACTGGGATATGCTGCTTGGTGTCCATATAACAAGCAGACATCAATACACTCAGTCAGAAGGATGGACCATGCCCAAAAGTAAAAAAAGACAACATACCTGTCCACTCCTCTGCCAATATCACAGCTCTGTTCTGCTGGGTCCTGGGATGCCTTGTATCTCTCTGTTGTAGCTATCAGATTTTCATTTTCTCAGTTCACAGATCGTCTTCTCATCTTTCTGTGCTGCTCTGAAGCTTTCCTTATCTGTGACTACAATATCCTCACCAGACCAAATATACAGGAGGTCTGGCTCAGGTTTCTTTGTAAATGCAATCATTACAGCCATCCCATGAAGAGGATCCATTGCAATGTCTTAGGAGACAGATGTCTTCAATATGATCTCAAATCCAATGCAGGGCAGGTTGAGTATCACAGTGACAAGCATGCAGCTTTAGAGCCAGCTTCACTGTGCAGAAAATGGTTTTTTGCCCACTACAAGTATTTCAGTGGCATACAAAAGAGCATCTCTGTAGTACTGGCTTGTCTTCTCTAATACGTGATTGAAAGGCAATAAAGTCCATCATGAAAATACAGTTTTCAATACATACAGAGTCAACAGTGTGGTATCTATACACTTGGAAAACTATATTACTTTGTGGTCTTATAGGCTACCTATAATCTACATTAATTGTGGTTTAAAACAACAGGAGCAGTTTGAATATACTGCAAGGATGCAAATATGCCTTCTAATTCTTTAACATCTATTATTTTTTACATTTCAACTCAGTAAAAAATATTGGTCAAAAGCTGTATAAAACTACTGTGTTTAGTAAAAGAACACCTGGACTTTCAGATCTCTGCTTCACCTGTATTTCTTTTGCATACAGGGAATTAATTTAAATCCCAGTTAATTTCTTATGCAGTTCCAGAAGTGACAGATGGAAACAACAAAGCTCAGTGTCTCTTGTCCTCTCTTGAAGAGAGGCTTCAGATACAAATGCAAGATCCTTTATCATGCAAGAAGTCAACACAGAAGAGATGAGACAGTTTACTCATTATGAAATAGATTGTCTTAGAAATGAATTCTGGTGTATCAACAAGAAATACAGCAAGTGAAAACTGTTAGTTAATTTTGCCATTCTTTAAATGACAGTAATGCATTTGAGATGCCACTTATGCCCATAATTACAGAAAGAATATGGTCCAGCACTTTAGATGTCACAGTGTGTCTCCAGGAAAGACCAATTTCCAAGATTAAAGATCTCAGTTACTTGGCTGCTTTATAACACCCTCATATAGGACTGGGTTTCTTAGAAAGATGCAGAGATGGTCTGAAGGCATTCAACCAAGCAGCTGGGCCCTTTGCACTATCAGCCTATGATTTAATGAAAAATACACTTAGGGATGCGGACCTTTCTATCTGGTAATGAATAATGGTTTCTTTACAGATGTGGTTTATGGCAAACCACTCCTCCCCTCCTCCCTTCCCCCTCCATTCCCCCCATAATTGGTCTCCTACATCCTGCAAACTTAGTGAACAGCTTCCAGGCAGAAACTCTGTCCCCTATGGTGGTTTATGCTGCCACTGTTAACTTAAACCAAGCAATATGAAGTGGTACCTTCTGAAGGCGAAGACTTATTTCTCCCTCTTTCAAGAGGCTGTGATCTTTGTGCAGGGTGATATTCTTTGCCTATCCTTCCACTTAGTTGACTAGGAAAGATCATAGAATGGTTTGGGTTGGAAGGAACCTTAAAGATAACGTAGTTTCAACCCCCTACCATGGACAGAGACACCTTCTGTTAGATCATGTTGCTCAGAGCTTCACCCAGCCTGGCCTGGAACATCCCCAGGGTTCCAGCATCCACATTTTCCCTGGGCAGCCTGTTCCAGCACCTCATAAACCTCACAGTAAAGAATTGCTTCCCAATATCTAATCTAAAGTTACTCTTTCAGTTTGAATCCATTCCTTCTTGTCCTGTCACTACATGGTGTTGAAAAAAGTATCTTTTTGTCATGTAGGCTCCCTTCAGGTACTGGAAGGCCCAGTTAGGTCCACCCCTAAGCCATATCTTTTCCAGGCTGAACAAACCCAATTCTCTCACTCTGTCTTCACAAGAGAGGTGCTCTATCCCTCTGATCATCTTGGTGTCCCTCCTCTGCACTTGCTTCAGCAGGTCTCTGTTCTTCCTGTGCTGGGGATCCCAGAGCTGTACACAGCACTGCAGGTGGGGCCTCACCAGAGCAGAGCAGAGGAATCCTCTTCCTCATCCTGCTGCCCATGCTGCTTTGGATGCAGCCCAGGACACAGTTGGTTTCTGGGCTGTGAGTTCACATTGCTGGCTCACGCCCACCTCTCCTCTCACCCCCAAGTCCTTCTCAGCAGGGCTTCTCTCCTGTTCATCCCCTAGCCCGTGTTGATACCAGGGTTGTCCTGATCCAGGTGCAGCACCTTGCACTTGACCCTGTTAAACCTCATGAGGTTCCCATGGCCCCACTTCTTGAGTTTGTCCAGGTCCCTCTGAATGGCAACCCATCATCCTTCAGGTGTGACAGAAGAAAAGAAAGAAGACACCTCATTGCTGTCCACATGGGGCCAACATAGGAAAAAATTAACGTGTAGGCATCAGGTGTATTGCAGAAAGCAAAGCAGGCTTCCTTTTTTTGGTCTGTCAACAGTCAGCCATTTCTCACTAGCTGTTTAGATATTCACTCATCAGATTCAGAAATGAGGCATTATAATAATATATCATGGCCAGTGCATATACATCACTTGATGAAAGAAACCAGCTGGGTGACATCAAACCAGATTTCCTGACATTTTTCAGGAAGGATTTCTTTTTTCTCCTGAAGTTATTATCCTCTTCAGGAAGCAGACAAAGATTTGCTGTGCAGCCAGGGGAAAATCTTACAGGATTTGTGCAATGCATGTAATGTAATGACTGGGGAATGTCATGGTAGCCATATTCTGGCCCTTTCTTGAAACAAAATTTTTGCCTCTTGAAGTGCTGAAATCCTCTTGTAGGTTGACTAGATACTTGGGAGAAATCCACTGTTTTCAAGGACTTGTAAGATCCACTTGCAGAGGAAAGCAGTAGCAGACAGTCTCACAAGTGTCTCTGAAAGACATCCAGCTTGCAACAAGCTGCCTTGCATGACACAATTTGACGTCTTCCCCCTCAAAGGAGACTTGCTACAAAAGTCTCTAAGTATGCTTCAGGATCTGAAGATCTCATTTAGATACTACCATGCTAAGTGCTCTGTCATGCTAATCTGAAGAACTGGAAAAAAAACCAACTTTACAAACAAAGAGAAGCAAACTAAAAGAGATGGCAATAAAATCTCAAGGAAGTGTAGTGTGGCAGCAGTTACACTGCACTGAATACACATTTTAAATTGTCTTCAGTTTTGTCATTTATCTGCCTTCATTCAAAAGACCTGGGCCACAATTTGGCAGAGAGTGCCCCCAATCTTTATTCCTAGATAATTTTCAAAAGCAGTTTTACTACACATATGGAGACATGTGTTTTGTAGGTCTGTGGATAAGAAAAAAATAAAAATCCAGGCTGGTATCACAGACAAAATGTATTCCACATTGAATTTCTGGAATTAGAAATAGTGGAGAAAACACTTTCAGCAAGGAAGAAAACCCCAGATTGAATGGAGGGAAGCATCATGTAACTGGAAGTATTAGTCAGGTAAGTAGTGGCACCAATGGGATGCCTAAAGCTTCCCAGCAGATTCACAGTTCTCTATCTGCACCTTGAAGAATGGTGTATTAAGACATCCTAGGTGTATTAAATATATCTGACACAGCATAACTTTTTCAGAAGATCATATCAATAAGGCAAAACCACGAGGTAAATCCTATACAATAATTACTAGAAACAGCATGGAAAAAGTCCCTTGTCATTTTTCTTCCCTAGACTCAGAAAAAAACATAGTAGTTTTATAGCAGAATAAGGGACTGATGACAGTAAAGCTTTTTGACTTGTCAGTAAAGAAACTTTTCAAAGACTCCCTCCTGACTTTCGACATGATAATACTCAAGATATAGGGATCAGTTCAATAAGCCCAAAATATTTTATGACTTTGGAACATAATTACACTGAGTACTGTAACTTGTCTCCCCTTTGTGTGGGGGAAGGAGATTACACTTTACCATTGCTATAACTATGGTAAAATAAGATTTTCTACAATATTCTTGCAGGGGCACCAAACTGAACTAATGTTCTGAGGTTGTCTTCTGTTGCACATCCCAGAACAGCAGAAGGCAAAATGTCAAATACAGTGTTGAAATTGCTTTTAGAGATAACAGCACCTCTTTCACCTGCCCCAAACAAACAATAAAAATTTTGTTAATAAAAGATACATTTGGAAGAGCCCCCAAATCTTTAACAGCTGCATCAAATTTGGTCTTTTTTAAGACAAACTCAATTTGTCTGATAGATCAGATAAGCCACTTCTTTTCAAAGAACAGAAGATTTCTCAAGCTCACTGTCTGTGCTATAGGCGTGGACTTGTAGAGAAGAGGCCTTGTTAAGTATAGTCTTTTCCCTTGGGAACCACTATGATTCACTGAATACCACTGGCAAAGGCTTCATACCAGGGTCTCCACAGTGATCAGTGATTGTTTCCTTTTAATTCAAAACAGCAGTGAAAACTCCTTTTCAATGAGGGCCAAGAAAATCCTTTTTTGGTAAGGTAATAAAGCAGACTCCTCAGGGCAGACTTGGTGTTATTTGTCACCTTCAGTTCAATGGAGTTGTCCTCCTGTATTACAACTGCAAAGGAAGACTCAGAATTCAGCAATTTTGAGATCAGTCTGCATTTCCTAATTACTCATCTCTAAGTCAGCAGGGAAACTTCATTCTTTGGAAAAGGACAGCAGTGTTCTAAAGTGGGAAGGAACAAGTTACCAGGTTCATTAAGACATGCTGTGATTGTGCACATTCACCTTGAAGGTGCTCTGCACTCAAGCTCTTTGGAAGACAAAGATGGCAAGAAGTGAACTGTTTATGAATAACTTAAAAACTTCAGTTAGATGAAAGGGTTTTTTCCATATTTATGTGATTAACCATTTACAAGGATCATATTATGGATGACTTCCATATAGCAACCTACTTTCCTCCAAAATCCCAGTTTGTCTAGAGGTGGATATTCGTCTCCCTTATGTTCTCTTTCATCATTCTGAAAGTGTCTGCAATACCTAGTGCCCATCCAGGTGAAAGCATAGAGAAGTTACATGTGACAACTTGGCATATGTCAGCAATAGACATATTTTCTTAAGAAAACTCAACACCACAAGATGGATTCTGGTGGAACATGTCATTGTCATGAAAGTAGCTTTGTCTTGGCTGTTCTGATAGTCTGTACTGGAACTGTCGAAATAAAAAACCCATGCAAAGTCAGACTACAAGACCACCTAGCTCAGCTCTTGTTGGACAGAGGTCAACAGCCCATGCCTGATGCAGAAATGAAAAACTGGAACAGCCCATTGTGAGACTTCCCTAGAATAGTAATTTGAAAAGTCTGAGAAACTTCCTGTTTTTCAGTTTTAATATTTAATATGCTCTAACAGATTACTTTTTCATGGATTTGTCTACTAGTCTTTTCAAACCACATACTCTTTTTTGTATTCACATCTTGTAACAAGAAATTCCATAGGCCAAGTACATACTGTGGAAAAAAGCTGCCATCTCCCCCACTTTGTTTATTTTTTTTCTTTGAAACTTGTATGTGTTAGTTAACATTTGATGCCCCTACTTCTAGTGAGCATGATTGTAAACAATTACTCCTTTTTCCACTTCTCCCTTACATATCTCCTTGCTCATCTCTTTTCCAATTAACCACTTTCTGCATGAAGAAAACTATGAATATTAAGCTATTGGTATAAGCGATCTCAGTTCTGTAAAGCTAAATATGGTTCTCCTGATGTTTGGTGTAAACAAGGATGTCTCAGCCCCAGAAACATGAGGTTCTAGAAGGACAAAAAAGCTCAGCCCCAGATTTAGGTAAAGCTCAGAAGCTTCTTTTGGAAGAAACCTATGACAGAACCATGAGAATAATGTGTCCAGAAAGGAAATAATTTGAAGAGGATAAATCCGCCACTTACTGTAACCAAAAAAAATCCAACTGTTTATACACCAGAAAATAACCCATTCAGATTCAAACAGTGAGCCCAGGATTATCGGTAAATATAGGACTGACTGAGGAAAAAAGGTCTTGGCAGTTTTGTCAAGTAAATCTTAAAAAATAAAACAGGGGCCTGTTTGCTTTTGTTTCCAGCAAATAATCCAAAATTACTGGAAGTGTTGTATTAGTACAAGGTACAGGCTTAGAGAATGCATGCTGAGAATCCCAGTTTGTTCTGTAAAGTCAAGTGTACATCAGTGAGCCCCTCAGGTAAAGAAGAATGGTCTGGCACTGCCAGCCATTCAACTCCATACATATGGAGAGTATTTGTTGAGAGGAAAAGGCACAGCACTGAGATTCCTACTAGTAAACAAAGGTCTTGACACCTTCCACAATGTGGAACCAGTATCAGAGACACATCTGTTGACCTTCCAGGCATCAGAGCGAGGAGCATTTCCAACAAATCATGTTTGTCCAAAAACATACCTGGTCTTGAGAATAGAAACTTCAATCCATCTTGTTGGCATCCAACACTAAGTGGTTTGTCTAGGGTCACAACATGATCTCCCATTGATGGCACTCACGTACCTTGTGAAGCTGTTTTAAAGGTCAACAACTAAAACACAGCACAAAATGCTGTATGAACTCGTCATTAACTCAGCCTCCAGGACTCTGATGTGCACATTACTGCTTTCAAGACTAACAAGCCTGATTCTCTGTCACTAGAACAAGCTCTGTAATTTAGAAGTGATACAAACATCACAGAAGAGGGAGATTCTTTGATTACACTATTCACTGTCATCACTGAGATAGATGCTGAATGACTATTGGGACTTTCTATTAGTAATTTTCTTGCAGTGAAGAAGGACACTTCTGATGGAACCACTGATGAACACAGAGAAAAAATAAACCACACTTGAGAAACACATAAAACTGTATTCCCCTTGTACAACTATTACATATCCAAAATGGTTTGCTATTCTACTTCACTGCCTTGTAGTAGAAAACACTTCCTGTAAAATGCCTTCTCTCCCAAGATGGGAGGGCAACAGTCCCATGCTTCCCCACTGAATCTCTTAACAGCAGCACTGAGAGGCTTAAGGAAAGAGACATGGAAGTAGCATAGCTGCAAAGAGACAAAATACATGTTAGCCTTCAGTACACAGTACCCACCATGCACAAAGACATATAGACTCCAGGCTGAAGAATACGGCGGATGGAAAAAATAAGAGGCTGGAATCACAGAATTTATTCCTGATTCTCTATTGCACATGTTCCCAATGTATCACTATTTGTGTTCAGAGATGGGATCAGCAGATGCTCAAGACAAAGGAAGATTGCTATGTAATGTGATGCTCTGGCTGAGCACAACCTGAGAATAAATTGGATTTCAAAGTCTAGGTGTTTGGCTTCAGGTAAAGGACCAGTCTTGATACTCCTGGGTTGGTTTTTTTTGTTTGTTTTTTTATTTGTCAGAAGCAGAAGAAAAATTTTCTCAGGCAAAAGGATGCAAGTCTTCACTGCTCCTGACAAAATTCGTCCCTTCAAAATAAGGGTCTTATACTGCCCTGTGAATTTTCCTGAATATTTAAAAAATCTTAGGGACAGGATATTTAATATACTGCTACTAAGTCATCACAGGTACAGATGTGGAGGTTGGCTACATCTAACATGCAAGGCAAAGAAGTTCAGGAAAAATGTCCATAACCAAGTTCAAATCATTATCCCAAAATGAGTGGGTATGAGACTGGCAAAGCTGACAAAACAATTCATCTCTGTTCATAATAAGCCAGCACTAATTGGTAATTTTCTTGACAAAGATGTAAGAATGTTGCTTTTGACAATGGTTCCTATAAGACAATCACCTTTCCTGAGCTAACTAAATCTTTATCCTACAAACCTCTCTACAGTTTTCAGCAGTGGCTGTGATAACTGAACAAACAAACTAGAGAACAAAAGCAGAGATAAGAGGTCCACAAGGATGTATATCCTACAGCTACTCAATCCTGTACACAAAACCCAGTGGAATAAGGATAACTCAGATCCTTTGGAAAAAAGGAATGGAATTATTATTTACTGAAGCTAAATCTTACATGGAAGTAGCCCCTCTGACTAAGCTGGAGGTGATAGCCAATACCACACATAGCAGAGTAAGTTATGAGAAGACAGACCTAGAGAAGGTGCATCTTGAAGCCCACAGCTGCTGAGAATGTGCACAAGTCTGAAGTAACAACTTCTGCAATTAAACTTGCACTAATCATGAGCCAACAAAAACATGAAGAAAGTGAATGTGATTGTCACTGTCTAATGGAAATGAAAGATAAGCCAATGAAGGGAACAGCTGTATCAGAGAGCTGCATTTTGGACAAGTGAAGTATTCAATGTGTCACAAGTGTGAGTGTACTAGAAATGGAAAAATGCATGGTCTGTCCTATGAATTCATGCCTGAAGTGCATGGTGATGAAATTAATAAGGTATGAACATAATTACTTAACCTTCTCACAAATTATCTGGTCTTGAGTGACAGAAAATATGTGGAATACAAGAGTGAACAAGAACATAAACATTTCAAGAGAAAACACCTTCTCCCTCTGATACACTTTCTTCTGTCAGTCCTTTGGGTTGATCACTATCTACTTGTCAACATATTTGAATGATCTCTTAACAATGACGATACAAACTAGAAAGACAGGGGAAAGTGCAGTAAGAAAACAGATCAAAAAGGATGTTGAATCCAATCTCTGAAGACTCTGATACAAGCAATAGAATATTTTTTACCTTTAAGAACTATCAATCACACCCCTTGCTGTTGGACAAGGCAGAAGTGGCAAAATACTGAGTTTTCCTTTAACTTGGCACCAACAAAGAGCCAGAGCTGAAGCTGCTTCCTGCTCATTTTAAGGACAGATAGATCTTCTCTCCAATACAATTTCCAGCTGCTGACATTATTTTCTAACACAAGCAAACTAATTTTCATAATGCTAGGCAAATTTTATCTGGAGTGCTTCACCAAGACAGTATTGCAATTGATAAGAGCCACCTGGGCCTTACGGTTCAAGCCTGGGTCTGAAAACATCAGCCAATTAAAGATGTTTACAAAGTCTAAACAAACAGAAATCAAAACACAAAACAAGCCACACAGAATACAAGTATCCCACAGTGAAACAAAGACAGATTTAAAATCCTGTCCAGTATAACAACAGCAAATATTTGGGCGTGTGAATTAATAACTGAAATTATAACCAAAACCAACAAATGAAATTACTTTATTTAAACTGTTAATTTCTATGGCTCTGTGCCAAAATTCAAGATGGCAACCAACATAGATATCTTCAGTCACATGTTCTAATATTTTTCTCTGCTGATAGTTGCCATGTGATGAAGGCATGGAATCTTGGCTATTATCAGACCAGAACAGATTGAAATGGCTGAGCAAGTAAGACTTTATGCTCAAACCTGGACTTTAGGTAGAACAGCTGTAGGAAAGATCTTGTCTTACAGAAAGATCTCACAGTTAGTGATCAGGAAGAAATGGGAGGAAGTGACAAAGACTCAGCAGCAGAAGCTCTCAGAAGCGCTCCTTCACCTCAGCTCACAGGTGTATCACTACAATCTGCTTTCACAGATGTTTAGATACTCTCTTCAGTAGGTTGTTCTCTCACCAAGACCTCCTCTTCTCTCTTTTTTGGCTGATATGGGTGCGATGGTGTGAAGTCACTGCTGCTGCTTCTTCCTTTGTCTATACTTGAAGCAACTCTTGGGATTCCTCACCTGGAGTTCGTTGTTAATCCTTCTCTGCGAGCAGAAGCTGGGAAAAAAACCAAAGTTTCTTTACTCAAAGATTTCAAGTGATCATGGAGAACTTTTTTGTGGGAAAAACTGCTGCACTGCTCTGCAAATCTCAGCCATCACCGGAAACCTGGGTGTCCCTATCACACAACCTCTCTGCCACAACAGATGAGACCACAGACCAGTGTAACAAAACCTAACGTAGTAAGCTACTGTGTGAAAAAGTACCCTTGGTATTCTTTTCAAGCACCAGAATACCTTCTTCACTCTTGTTTCTGACTCATGTGACTCATCTCTTCACATGCACCCTCCTCTAAATCTTTCTCCAATATCAGTATGCTTTATCTCTTTCTTTGGGTCTTTTACTCATTTGCTTGCGTAAGAGTCTACTTCCCCACTCCAACACATGCTGAGGACCTTGGTGCAGGGGAACTAGGTGTGTGAAAAGGCTGATCTTTAAAAAGAAACAGAATGGGAATATGGAATTTCACCCCCTTCCCATTATTATAAAAATACAGTTTTGACTTCTACATACTGCAGCATTTTACTATTTAGGCACATTATGAGAAAATGTCAATGTCATCTTTACATCTTTTACTTAAACATCCTTAGACAGCCCTTTAAAAAGAAAAATCCAAAACACTTAGAAATGTACAAAGTTTATTTTGGACTGCTTGCATTTTACAGCTAATCTAGTAGGTAAAGCTTGTCCTGTATATTTGGCACATCAGCTTGCTTCTAAACATGACTGACATTTGTTGAGAGCTATTTATTGAAAATATTGCTATATTTAAAGAAAATACACTCTCCTTGGAAGTCCAGCATAGAGCCAAACATCACAGAGCACAAAGGATCTGGAAAGATATTTAGAAAGTGGAATTACCAGCTATGTCACTGCAAAGAAAGTTTGAAAACTGAATTAGGAACCAAACTGTCAACCATGTGCATTAAGATAGGATACTAGTCCAGAAATATATCCCTTGGCAATATGCTGAAATTAAGGAAACAAAGGTACATGAGAGAAGGCAGCCAACTTCAACCTCATTTTCCTGTTTTGAAGATGTTTGAGCCTTTGTGTTCCTAAAGAAATGCATAGCACAGTTTGTCATTTCTCACAAACTGAATTAGAATCACTTTCCTGGAGTTCTTGTACGATTACCTTGAGGACTCAGCACAGAGAGGGGCATTCCTATGTCTACAAGTAAATATGTAAGTTCCTAACAAGAGTGCAGCTCATTGCCAATTCATAGATAATTTCATAGATAATTCATAGGTAATTTCAAAGATATTAATGTATCTAATTCTTGGAAGTTTTATCATTTCAAAGCTACTGGTGAGCATTCCACCTCCTTGTAGTTGAGTAGATGGAGATTCTGGTTGAGTAGGGGGAACAGAAAAAGAGCTCATTGCTGACAGCAGCCAACATTAAGGGTTGATTCTCTCCAGTGATAAAGAGTCATTGCAGTGAATCACCACATACAACAGCCTAAGCCTCTTTTATTCTCTGCCTGCCAGGAGGTGTCAAAGTATCTGCCGATATGTCTGTTCACATGTTTACACACTATTATGTCATCCATGACTGGACCTCAAAAACTCAGAACAGTCACAGTGGGAAAAAAAGGATTACCTCCCTTTTATGGATATGAATCTGAGTCACAAGAAAATCAAAGGAGCTGCATGAAGTCATTTAAGAGATATCTGCACACTAAAATTCAGTGCCATAAAAACTTTCCCAGCACAGATATACACAGCCTTGCTCACAAACCAGCACCTAATCTACTGTGCTTCCAAGCTGCAGGAATAAGAAGAGCAGAAAGCTAGATGACAGATGACAGTACTGGGTCAGGAACCCATGCTAGCATTTTTATCAGCTAGTTGGGACTGTTTCATCTAACCTGCAGAAAGTTTGTGGGAGAACTGAGCAGCATATGGAAGTCTCCTGAATCTAGTGTTGAAAACAGGAACTTCCTTTCTCCCTGAAAAGCTAAGATTATCCTAGAAATTCAGATTTTTTTTTTTTAACCCCAGAGTGAATTTCTGATCTTAGAATGATGCCCAGCATTCTCTTGATAATATATAGTATAACTTAAGAAAGGCAATAAATAAATGGGGTTTATTTATATCTATGAGTGACTGACACTAGCAAGCCAGGACAGCTGACAACAGAAAGCCAGCCTTCCCTCCCCCACATTTTGAGCACAATTTCAACCTGACTTGCTGGGCCAGGAAGGCAAGGGAAAGCAGCAGTTCCAAGTCATGAAAATTTTCTTGGGGGGTGGGGAGGTGTGGAGGTCTGAGTGTGTGTGGGGAGTGTGATGTGAATGTCATGAACAGTACATACATCTGTATTCCAGAGAAGTCTTCCTGCATAAAAAAGCAGCGAGCAGTCTCACTGATAAGTACAGAAATACCAGCAGAAGTCAGCATGAGCCTTCCTGCTCCCCATGTTAAAGACCCTTACTCATCCCAACTGCTAATGCTCTTCTGTACTTGACAGCCTTCTTTCTGATTTCACTTATTCACCTCTCAACTCCCTGGTTCACTGTGGCTTTCTCCTCTCTGGCTCTCCCTCACATTTCATTTCATAACTTCAGACACATGTTTTAGCCTATTCACACACATTTTGGCTTCTATTTTTAGCCACAATAAAACAATGCCAGATTAAAACAAAATCCAATTTGGATGGGCAAAGTCATCCTCTCTATAGGTAGCTTAATGCCAAAGGACCAGATGTGAGACAGAAGCAGCCAAAATATTATATAACTTCTCCCCAGTCTTTGCACACTTGATCTTGAATGACATTTCCAACACAGCAAGGAAACACAGGCAGTTTGCCATTGCCTCACAACTGAGAACAAGCAATGCCCAGCCTCCAGTCAGGCAAAAATGCCAACTGCCTGCAATCATTACTTATCCTGCTTTGGAATTTATCAGAAGTGAAGGCTCCTACAATTCAAGCTGAGCTCTAGCTCTTAGACAGGGAAGCTCATTTCTAAAGACTGTTCTTTCCATTTTCTCCTAGTTTCATAGGAAGAGTCCTGAGACATGGAATGTCCTTTCAGTGGCATGAGATCAGCAGCAACAGGAAAAAGCTCCTTCCTTTCATAAAAGAAAGGCAAAAGGTTGAGTGAAGATGTGAGAAGCAGGTTGCTCTCACAAGTTAAGGAATAAACACCATTTCTGATGATTAGAAGTGAACACTGACCCTCAGTTCTATCTGAGAGGCAATGGCTGAGTTGGATATTATCCCCTTAACATCATCTGAGAAGGGCCTGAGAAGGGCCTGGAATGCTGCTGGCAGCACTTTACACTCTGCTGAGAGTTAATGAGACATACTTCTCAAAGAACTGGGTAAACTCAAACATAGTCATGATCAGTTGATAACCTGTACCTATTTTAAAGGTACTGATTTAAAACATCTGTATTTGCTCATTGTTAGTCATAAGATAATGGTTCCCTGCCCCTCCAAAGAGTACTAAGAAATGAGGTAAAAAGGAAGCCTCTTTACCCTTCTCCATTCCCTTCTGGCTCATCTGGTACTATAGGCTTTTGCGTCATTATCTGACCTAGGACTGATTCATCAGCTAAAGCAGGGAGTGAAATTATTTTTACCCCCTTGTGTGTCCTCTTTATAAAACTGTGAAAGTCAGTAGGGGTAAGAGAGAAATTATTCAGGATGTTTTTGTGATACATAAAAAAAACAATGGCTTTAGGAAGATAACAATAAGAACAAATGTGCAACTAAATATCTTCCATTGTAACAAATTCTTTGCCCTCCCAAAAAGGGAGGCACAATAGTAGGGTTCAACTCAAACTACACTGCTTTCCAAAGTATGATAAAAGGGACTAATTCTGTTCCTCAATGATCCTTTCTCTTCATGGAGACACATTACAGAGAGATACTGACAGAACTGCTGTTAACAAAGGCTATATGCAGGGCAAGAGACCACATCAAAAAAGTTTGATGCAAAGTGCTGGATATCACACAGGAGCTCCCTCTTCAATGATCCACCCAGAGCTTCTCAGCCAGACAGATGGTTCTGAAAGGATTTATGTTCATCATGACTCCATTCCCGGACTAGGATAAGTAATGAGGTGACATCAAAAGTTGCTCTTTTGTGCCATAAGATACCTTGTGCCTGAGTAGTCAAAGTAGTCTGAGGTAGAGGTTACTTGAGGTGCCCATTTGAAGGTCATCTTTTAAAGTGAAGACCATTTGTGCAGTCAATCACAGCAACCACACAGAGAACCAGGAGTGTGCAAATGAAGACTGGAATTAACAGGATTAGTGAGAGGGAGGAGGCAAACCAGCAATGTGCTGTGTAGAAACCTGAGTGATTACTTTTCCCAGCTGCTCCTGATGAAGAATTTGGACAGTGTGGTGAGACCAGCTGAAATCATAGTCAAGGTTCCTCCTGGGAATGTGGTAACAACATAAAAATAAATACATTGGTGTTCAACAATCTACTGCTTTCCAAGGCTGCAGGGAACCTGGCAGAAGCTGAGGAAGCCTGGACAAGGCTGGGCAGCTGGGAATTCCACCCCACTGTAACAAATGGCTGCAAGTCTGACACAGGCCACGCACAGTGGTAACAGTACATATCACATCCCATCCCCACCCTTTATGCTCCAAGACAGTTGAAAGATTCTCGTGGATAAAAGAATCTCCAAATTCCACATGGGTTTTTTTTGTTTGTTTGTTTAGATCTGGCAAAAAAGATAAGTGATTGTAGGTGTCTTGTTTATATGCCTGCTATATTTACTTGCCTTTTTGTTTCCTAGACTAGGACAATTTAGAAGCTTGTACCTTTGCACACCTGCTAAAGGAAGATAAAGAGTCTGCATTTCAAGAATAATGTTCAAGCAGTGGGTAAACAACAGCTAGTCAAGACTTAGCACCTCCAATGCTAACTCTAATTTCAGGTCTCCCATAACGACATATAATAACATGACCTTGTTTTTAAGCTCCATACAATAACCTTGAATATAAAAAGCTTCACAAATACATAGTCTACTTGTAGATTTTCTGTAAAATGAAAAAATCTGGAGCGTGCTAGACGGTGAGAAGAGCAAGTACAAAAGTGCTCGTTACTGTCACTAGTTTACAAGCAGGCTCCATTCACTGCTCCAGACTGGACCACACTGCTTACACATTCATCGTCTTTGGATGGCATTCGGACACTGCTCTCTACCTCAGCCTAAAGAAGGACAGCACCAGAAAATGAAGAATAGCAGCCTGCCTTCTACACGGATTAAATCCAAACCATTTTATTAATCCCCATATTCTTCTAGTCTCTTTGCAGTTCAGAATGCAGTTTTAAGCCCTTATAGATGATAACACACTTTATTCAAAAAGTTGCATACTTTCTGGACTTGGCATTTCATGGAGATAGGGGGGCAGGTGAATGTCCAAAATAAACAGACAACTGTTCATCACCTTGCAACTAAGCACAGCTACAGAACTGAAAATCATGGGAAATAAAATCAAGTCTATACTAACTAGCTCAAGAAGATTCATCCTAGTTTCAGATTGAGTTTTGACACTCACTTTCTGCATCAAGTATTCTCCAGAGAACTAAAATACAAATAAATTAGTTTTGGACTCATGTTTTCAACCAGACTAGGTAGAGATCCAAGACTTTGCATGAATTAGTGGTCTTCACTGTCAAACCTGAAATGCATCTTATTAATTTTTACCTCCCATAATTCTAATGGGTTTGAACATCTGTGTGTATGTGTTTATACAGAGGTTCTGTCTGGTTCCTCTTTTCTACCTGCAGCTTTTCACAGCCATTAAATGCTTGCAGTTTATTCTGTGATTTGCTTTATGACTTGTGTGTCCAACCTCTCTAGTTGGTATCTAAGATACTAAATACATGTGAAACAGTAACCCCAAGTAAACTGCTGCTGAGGGGAAATCAGGGCCCTAGTATAAGCAATCAATGGAGAGAGTGAAGAAGAAAAACAGCTGTTCCTGCAGCAAGGACTACTACTGCAGAGTAGTTTCTGAGACACATAAACTGGGCACAACAGCCTCTGACAAATACCAGTGGCTTGGTGCAAAGCTGAAGAAAATATCATTCTCCAGTTTCCAAGAACAAGCATTTTGGTATAGTTAGTTTAATCACAGCAATATTTAGCACTGTTCTTGGAGCTTTTAGCAGCAAGGAAGGTTTGGGTGACCCACCTACCATGGTTCTACTAGCCTACCCCTAGCCAAACCTAAAATATGACATTTTCATTATTATGAAAATCAGGGCTTTACCAGCCCTGATACTCTTAGTTAAACAGCAGGCTAGCCCTTGGCTTCAGCTTCAGAGAGGGTAGTTTAGCACAATGCAGCTAGGCCAGTTCTACAGAAGGGAACATGAGCTGAAGTTCTCAATTTTCACTAGATTACAAGTATTCACAGGGAAGTGACTATCCTGAACTTTACAGTTGTTATCTAGCCTCTATTATTCCTCGAGCTCTGGCTGTTGCATACCATCATTAATATTATAATCCATCTTCATGCATGCACTGTAGGTATTCACAGAAATGGGGAAGGATAACAAAATGCTACCTGGACACACAAAATGCTTATGGACACACATAACAACAGCATCCAGAGGAGATGGAAAGATCCTCTTGGAAAGGTTAAAATTACAGGGTGGCAACTGTAATAGTACTCTTGAAAATGTGAAAAAGAAGGCAGAATTCAGCACACAAATACCTTCATGTAAGTCCAATCAACAAACCAGTTTTGTCAATATATTGAGAACTTCATTTTTACATTTACTTTTAAATTTATCTGTAACCTTGCTTTATATACTGCACTAAAAACTTAAATTGCACTCTACAGTAGACCAAAACTTTTGATTCAGCTATACATATAACACAGGGTTGACATAATTTTATTTATTTTGATAATCCCATTATATGCCAGAGCATACTCTCATGTTCCAATGAACCATAGGGTGTTTTATATTGACTATGGCCATTCACCCTGTAAAATTTCTGGTGGGATAACTGGAGTTTTTGGCAGGTGGTAAAGTGTGGGAGGCAGTTTGGAAATGTATGTTAAGTGCATTAGCTAAATGTTTGTGCTAGAGGATCAGCAAAAAAATCACTGACATAAATAATGAAAATGTCATATTTTAAGTTTCAGAGATAAATATCCAAGAGATGAACTGGGTAGTTCACCCCTCCACAAACTTTTCTTTCAGCCTTCAAAAACACAGAGATCACTACATTGGTGATACTTAAGTCATGTTCTCACAGTTCCATTGCAAAACAGAAGGTCAGAAATAATTTTTCAAAGCATTCTGGAACATATATTCTGTATCCATATATTCCATTACAGCACCATCACAGATCACTCTGAGCCACAGGTAGTATGGATTTACAAGATTATGCTGTACCTGCCAATATGTCTACACAAATGAAAAACTGATTGGGTCCTCATTTGCTGAGAACTTATCAGCAGATAAACCTGTTTGAATTAATTGGCCACTAGGGAATGACAAAGATTTGATTCTGTAACTCTCAGTGATTTTCTATCGGATACTTACACCTCTACTGATTGACTTCACTATGCAGCTGATTCACAAGTCTCAGCTATGTCTTTCTGCACTAAGAGCTTTTCTGTAAGACCAAAGAAAAATGTAAAGAATGTCCTGGCCCTTTATAACAGGCCAAGCTTAAACAAGAGAGCATCCTGAGCCAAAGTCCAAAGCAAAAAGGAACCATTTGAGCAAAGGTGGGTTTTTTTCCTCCCCAGCCATATTTTAAAGGGTCTTCCAACTCTATGGAACTCAGCCTTTGCTCCCTTCTGTTTAGTCTTTTTAATCCCAGGGGGTATAAATTCCCTGCACAGCTGAACCCAGACTGTTACCTAGGAACCACTACATGTGGAGGAGGCAGCTGTGTTTCTTCTTGCTGATAGTTTTTTCTCTGCCAGTTCTTGAAAAAGATGAAAGCATCCCAGCATGCCCACCCCCACTTTCATGGTCTTTGGCACTGTCACTCACCTGTGGAATACGTCACTCGCTCACAGGATGCAGTACTGTGAAGGCTGTTCTGAAATCCAGTCAGTTGCTTTTCAGTGGAGGGGACCCTAAGAGGCAAAACCATAAAATTAGACACAGATATGAAGTGATAGAGCAAGGAAGAATAAAAGTCTCAAAAAACTGAGAATTCCCCTCGTTTACATAATCTCACTGGGACTGCAACCATGAAGCTGTGCCTGAATGTGGTATGAAAAAGGCAGTGACAGCAACTGACTCCAAAAAAGCGGAGCAAGACAAATGAACAGTCAAGCCACCAGGAAAACTTTGATGTGACTAAAACACTTAATTGTCTCATGTGCCTTGGAAGCTGATTCTGGAGAATAAAGAAGATAGTAAACTGTATTGGACCACCAACATACATTGCAACTAGTAATGCTGTGGTCATCTTAGTCCAATGATTTGAATTTAAGTGATTAAGCAACTGTTCCACAGAAATGCACATGCTGTCAAAACATGCTAAATTCAAGAGTTAAGTCTTTGCATCTTGCCTCAGCAGAGAGAGCTCATTTAGCCAAGACTTCTCACTTATCTTGCAAACTGAGACACATGGGATGCATCTAATTTTCAGTAATCCAGTGCCATTCCTCAAGCAGATGCCATATGCAAATCCTTCCGCATTGATCTCAGCACTCAAGTTACAGCAAAACTATACTCTGTAGAATACAACTGCACTTTAACTCACAAAGATTCATTATCAAACTGAGACCACGTTCTCCTACAGAAAAATTTGGTCTACTCACAAGAGAAAGGCAAGCTATACAGCTGCAAGCCTCTATTCTGTCCTTAAAAATTTATACAATTATCCATCTATTCCTGGTTTGTCCTCCCTTATTCTTCCTTGCTTTTCTTCCTTCCGGCCCAACTCACTTCCGACCACTACAGACTTCTGTGTGTACACTGATTTCTGCCAGAGTCATTCTTCACTCTTCCAGCTCTGCAGTGTTACAGTTGCTGTCAGCTCTGCCCCCGAAGAGCATCATAATCTCCAATCCCCATGGGATACTCTGACAACTAATAGACTGTTATTCACTGTTTAAATTTTAATTCACCGTGAAAACACGTAAAGTTTCTATGGTTTTATCTGAAACCTTTTGCTTCCATATTTCAAGGTCAGCAAATTGCCAGTAACCCAAGAGTTTCTGACAGCTAAAAGGTCTGTGAGGGACTCCTGAACCTTTTTTCAGCTGGATTCAGTGAAATGAATTGCAGTCCATACATGAAGGAAGAGGGATGCAGATACATTTGCATACCACAACCTCTTACTTCAGTCAGCCTTAACTGGAAATACTACTGTCAAATTAGTTGCTTGTTTCTGTGTTTGTCTCTTGGAGAGAATTTTGGATCTGTACTTATGGGGTTTTTTGTGCTGATATTGCATGGTCCTTCTGGGAGCAGAGAACCCAGATGGATCTCTGTGCTTTCTACACAGAGGTTCCATGCTGATAATTAGCTTGTACAACTTGTTAACACAGCACAACTGACAGCCATATTCAGCTCATCCTTCTGTAAGTAGAATGCAAGACTAGTAGTTGAAAAATAATCAAGAATGCCAGCAAGTACAACAATAAAAAAGCAGGAACAGTCACTCTTCTACCTTATTGTTCAGATAATTTCTTTATCTCTGCAGACTTGTCCTTCTTCTCTGCCTACCCACAACACTGGGTACCTTGAGTCTTGCAGTTTCAAGTCACCTCATTGAGAGCTCATTCTCAGCTCTGTTCCTGGGATCTCCCACCATGCTAAGCTCACTTCCTCATACTCTCTGTGCTGTCCTGATGGGAGCTTCAGTGCCAGAACATATTCACTGTTTAAACTGAGGTAATCCCTTTCCACTTTCCTCCTCCTTGAGTTGGCTGAAATCCTACTGCCTTTTCTCAGTTTCCTACTTTTAATGCCTGTGTTGTTTTTGCTTCCACTTCTCCAGTGCAATCCATTGTTATGTTCTCCATTTCTTGTTCAATACTAACAAAATCAGTCCCAACCGTCCCCTCCATTTAAATATCTGTCATTGCTCTTTTCTATCTCCTTTACAGCTAACTCCTCCTCAAAACTGATACTGGCTTCCTTAATTTAGGTACTAGACTAGCACTAAGCTGTCCAGCCTTAGACTGCAAATTCTGTTCCACAGGTGAAAGAGAAATACTACTTTGACTGAATTTTTTAACATCTTTGTTTTAACAATCTATTTCTGGGATGCTACAGATGCATCTAGAGGTCCAGTGGAACCAGACAGATCTGACACTAATATATTCACATCACAAAAAGCCCAGATTTGACAAGAGGACAGCCACAGATGTAAAGACCCAGAGTGGAGTCTTGTTCCTCTTTGCTGTTCTTGGACGGAGTACCCCTGCATAAATGTGTGTATGATGTGAGGCTGGCCAAGGGCTACAAGCTACAGGTCTAGTGAGCCCAGCTGTGTCAGGGTGTTAAATCAAGGCATGTCTCTCAGATGCACTGCTTTTACTGCCAAAAATGTCTAAGGGTCAGGCAGCCTGATTAACCCAGATATTCGGGAGCTGAAAAAACAAGTGTGCTGCAGTAGAGCAGTAGCAAAACAGTCAAAGGGGTTCCAGTAACTGTTAGATGTGTGATCTGCTGTCTGTCCTCTTTTCAGTGGGCACTCAGTTTATGTGTGTGATGTATCCAGCTCACTAAAGACAACGCATGGACAAGACAGGATACAAAACAGAGCCATTGTTTTTTACACGGCTAGCTCTGTGATCATCATCTGCTTTTGGCACATTTGCTAGGCTTGGCCACTGTATCCTAGAAAAGCTGGCTACTTCTGTGTCCAACTGCAGACAGAACTCCTCCTCACTCTGGGACAGATTTTCTGAACCCTGGAGAAATGGATCCCCTCTACCCTATTTCTGTACTAGTTACAATAGAGAACAACTTTGGCTCTTCTACTGCTGGCACCACGTAAAACAAAAGAGAAAATGGTAGAAAGATTTTTGTGCTGTGGTGGTGGGACTTGAATGGAATATTTATTTCAAAAAGCTTCTTGAATAGAGTTTTTATGACATTTACAGAGATGTTCAGTACAAGAAATTATGTCATGCTGATCAATATCCCCAATAGTTTGTAATGTTCCAGTCTACTGCTGGTAAACTTGGTGATCTTCTTGGTCCCTCTCTGATAACATCTTGGAAAATATGCTCCTTTTCCCTACCTAGTATTTCCTCTCCTTATATACAGTGGTCTAATATTGACAGATCAATTTTTCTGATATGTTTTCTTTGACTGATAGTTCTGTTCCTAGGTTGTTTAAAGCCTTACTCTTCTTGACACTGTCACAGAGAGAAAGTTTCTGAAAAGTTACCATGTGAATGATAGCACAGAAATGTGTATTTATTACAACTTAGTCATTCCTAAAAGCTGAAAGGTTTTTCATCTTCCACGAGTTCACTCTGGTGAACAGCTGAGCTAATGTGTTTTTCTACTTTGCATGCTGTCATCTGTAATGTGAAGATTCCATACACCAAACATTGCTTCCAGGGAACATTTGCTTCATTCCATAGCTTATAAATACTGTATCTGTGATCTCTATCTCAAAATATCAGCAGGTCTCCTCACGGTTCACAGACCGGTCAATAGTAGTGGCAACATGAGCAGTGGGAAAGACCTAATCTGACTCTGGGCAACAAAAACCAGCTTGCTGTGTTAGCTGCTCAAAAATTATCTATCAGTGATATGAGCACATTTAATCAAAACTACAGAGCCCTATGAGACCATTTTATGGCACTATATTTCAGCATAGAGCTGCATACTAAACCATTTCTCCCAGTTAGTCTTTTTCCATACCTTAGTATGGGCCCCAGTTTTCCACTCTGTTAGTTTAAGCAAGAAATCTGCTTTGGACACAATCCATTTTAAAGTCAACCTACCACCTTTTACGAAAACAAGAGAAGCCAGAAACTGAAAAGACAAAACTGAATTGTCTGGCTGTTACATTACTTTTTCCTTTATGTTTCAACCAAGAAAGTGTCCAAGTTACTAGACAGTTTTTGAATTAGTCAGTAATGTTCATCTTTAGCATCTCATTCTGTTTGTAGTTGAGTTTTCTACTTCTTGTTTCTTCTTTTTCTGGAAGCCATGTGTGCTGGCTGGGGGGGAATTGGTAAGGCATGCAAGGAGGAGACAGGTCAAAGAGACAAAGTTGATTTTAGTTTTGTCATCACAGTCCTGTCTCTGGAGAAATTCTAGAAACAACTTTAAAAAGATGATCTCTGTTAATATGTAAAACAAAAGCCAGGCAGTGCAAGAGCAAACAGAAATAAGGTCTGGCTTACTGAAATATATGGGGGGAGAAAGAGACATGAGAGCTTTAACAACAGAATAGGATTAGTTTCAGCGAGTCTTGTAGAAATAACACATAGCACTGAGATCCTCTTTGAGGAAAGAAATCAGAAAAACAGCCAAGAAGTATTAGGGAGTGAGAGAAGGCACCAAACCAAAAGTGACCTGACAGACAAATGAAGCAGCCAAAAAGATGTTAAGGAGAGGGATATTCGCCATGTCATAACCTAACAACATGGTAGTCTCACTGGAAAAGTACAATTTTGGGTGCCACAATCCAAGCACTCTGACAAAGTGAAGAAAATACAGTAAATTCACGACAATTAAGGACTTGGCAGGTAGAACTACTATCTGAGGTTAACAAAACCTCAACAAGTCTAAGCTAAATTAGGCTACTCCAAGAAGTAAAAGGATATTCAAAAGATGGGAAGTATTCACATGAGAAAGTGCTCAGGATTCAGGAAGGAAGAACAAGGTACAACAGGCTGAAACAAAGGAAAAATTCAGACAGCGCATCAGGAGAAACTAGCTGATTAAAAGGTTGTGTAGAGTCTTAAATAAATTTTTATAGCACACACTAGAGTTTCTACCATGGGACTTTTTTGAAAGACTACACAATGTGTCCAAGAATACTTTGTACAAATTATCAGGGACTGCAGAAAACAGCCTGGAGCACTCAAGATATCTTTTTCTTCTCTAGTCTATATTCCTTCGACACAGAGGCTTTTCTCCATTCACTCCCCTCTGTAGATGTCTATCTGGTCTTTTCCTGACAATAATGAATGGATTAAATTAGTCTGAAACATAGCAGTTTTTAAACCATCAGCTCTCAGTGTGCGGGAAATACAGCTAGGCACTGTTGTTTTCCATGTAAGTGAAACAATGTTACTGCAAGATCCCATGAATGGCAAGAATGGGTTTGGAGCCTTGTGCTGGAGACTGAAAGGCAACTTGGAAAATATTTCCGGAGCGGCTCCTTGCAGCCCTCAATACTTGGATTAGTTTTCTGAAATTCTGAAGGAATCTTTTGCTTTTTTTCCCCCTTCTGTGCATTTTTGGTGCAGAACTTTTTCCGGTTTTCCCACACTCCTGCCTGTCACAGAGCAGAAACCACAAAAATGCAGCAAAGTCAAGTCTGTCCAAGGAGCTGCAATTCCATCTCACAAGGATAAACATTTCCTTTGCCAAGAAGTGAGCACAGCACACCGGCATCTTCAAATACACATCCCTGCTGCCCAGCAGAGAAACCCATGGACACAGCCTGTCACCTGTATTAACAAGAGTCACCCAACATGAAAGAAATCAGATAGCAAAGCTACCAGAGCATACTTGCCAGACCTGATGCTCACATCTGCATTTGCTGAGCTGACAAAATTTACTAACATCTTGTTTTCTTTTTAAATAGTTTTGGGGGATTAACTCTGTGTGCTATCTATTAAGATAGCAAGAGTACAGGCAGCAAATACACAAACTTCCCCAAAGCAGTTCTGTCCAAGTTCCTTAAATATGCCTTGCAGTTCTAGATTTGATTCACACAGAGTGACTGCATCTTCATAAGGTGCCTTTCATCAGTGATCTAAAACTAAAACTTCTCTCTTTAAACAGGAAGTGAAAACAGAATCAGGAAACCTCACAGGAGCTTGCTCTGAAAGCTTTACAACTTTTCTGGCTGTAGAGTAAGTACAAGGAAGGAAGTTATGAAATTAATTTTTCAGGATGAAACAATTCTGAAGATATATGAGGAAAAACCTGATGAAAGATTTAGATTAAAGCAGTTCTGCCATTTAAGAGGAGATAAACAGAGAGTTCAGGAAGCTGAAAACCCAGAAGTCTTGCTCATATTTTCTCATAATGCACAAAAGAGAAGACATACCAAGAAACGGAAAGGAAGGAAACTTACAATCAGTAAGCAAAATTTCATGGTGAATATTTTTGTTTGGTTTTAAAGACAGCATTTGTTTTTAAAGATAACTGTCAAATCCATCCACTTACCTTAGAATAACATTATTTAACTAAAAGCTTACTAAAAGTTAAAAGAAGGATTTCTACAGTCAATGAGAAAAGCTATCATTACATCAGGCACAATATAAACATTTCAAATGAAATAAACACTTGGCTTGAAGGCCTAAATCCAACATAGTGTGTTAAATTTATGGGAAAATTTGGCTCAGGGGCAGATTATCTTCTTAAAGGTATTGAATTGCTTTGTTGCTTTGTTTTGGCTCTTTTTTTTGGCACCCTCTTCTGACCCACCAGATTCTAGCCCCCATCAAAGATCAGACAGAGGGAGTGACTTAGAGTGCCTAAACATAGATGTACCACAATTGGTGCTCTCAAGTTATTTGAGATATCTGCATGGGACTGACAGATACAACACAAGATCTACAGAAGACCTGTACTCATCTGAAAGAGCAGCTGGAAGTCAAGTGGAATAGCCCTGGTCATCCAAAATGGCTCTACCAACCTGTATTTACATTACTGAACCCCACTCTGGGATCAATCTGACAGTTCCTATGTCCTCACCTTTGTATGACTCTACAGTTACCTTCCACACCCTTGTGAAACACACAACTGCAACACAGTGCAATGCTTATTTCAGTATGTACAACCTCAGGTTATTCTGAGATTTATCCTGGATAGCACAGCCAAAAAGATCCGTCAGAGTCAGATGTAGACAGTTTCTCCTCCAATATTCATTTTCAGGGATACCCAGTGCCAACTCCCTATTTTGGATGGAGGAGATAAAACTTACTTGGAAATCCTCTGGGCTGGAGCCTTTCTGATCACTGCCTGTCTGTGGTTTGTTGGAGGCTTTGGAACCAGCTGAGGAGCTGTACTCTGGGATGGCATCACTTTGTGCAAACTGGCTGCCTTCTGGATACTAGAAGTGGCACTTGATGTCTTGCGGGCATCAGAGCCAGCTGGCATAGATACATGACTGGTGCTGGGTTGTAAGTAGTTGGCAAAAACAGCCTGGGTAAAAAAAGAAAAAAAATCCTATAGTAATTGGTGATTACCTCTGTGAACATTGCTAAGAATGCTGATTAAGGTGGGTGACATTTTTGTGAGCGATAGTATCTGCCTGGTGAAGGCAATCCCAGGGCTCCAGGGAAAGTGCCACACATAAAGAGTTACATTGTTAAGTCAGTGAATTTTATGCCCTTGGAAGCCAGGACTAGCTTCTAGGAAGGCAGACAACCTTACTACTGCCACAGAATTCTACCATTCTGGAATAAAAAACAAGAGGCCCAATCCTCAATTTAATCTTGCAGTGTGCTTCCATCCACAAAGAAGTAAAAACTTCATTACATTGACTTTCTGCATTATCTTGCTAAATTATTCTTTATGTGAGAGGTAGGATTGAGACACAGTTCTAGGAAAGAGAAAGGTTATGGGGAAGATGATACAATGCTACTTATTTGGTCTAACTCTGTAAGCGCTTGGAATAACAGAAAAGATCTATGGTACCTTCTTCTGAAAAAGGAACTTTAAGTCCACCACTGACAAAAAGGAAATCCCCAGTAATATCAGGGAACAGAAAATATTTCTATTCCTATAGCACGTGGGAGAGTAAGCATGTTGGAGATATGACACAGGGAACAAAAGGATCTGCATGTTATGAGACACTGGAGAACTAAGCAATGGTTTGGCAAAGCAGGGAGTGGAGAATATTTCCCCTATGGGAGCTCTGCAAACTGCTAAACTCTCTTCAGAAAGGAGCAACCTGCTGGGAGTTCTGCTTTGTCTTTCCTCGAAGTCAGATTCTCAGCACAGAGGCAATACCATAACCTTGTAATTTGGCATCTAGAGGTCAGTGATAGGAGATAAGGGGAAGAGCTGAGCCCTCACTGCGACCCTGGGAGCAGTGCCCTTCACTGAGTTTGTCCTCAGTTTCTCCTTGGGTGGAAAATACACAAAGCCACAGCAAATGGGCTCCAGGCTCCAGAGAAAACCACAGTCTGAGAACTGGCTGAGTCTCAGCACAGACAGGAAAAGCCCCTCTCCCCCGCAATTCTCTGGCAAATGGCACAGCAGTGGTGTGTGGGAAGGCATTTCTGACACCAGAGTTCTAGGGAGAGAAGGAAGTGCAGGAGCCAAAACTGGCCTGTTTTCTAACTAGAGCTCACTGACAAGACGCCCTTGAGCTCCCAATCCTTCTTAACCTCTCCCTTTCATGAAGCTCCACCTTGATTGCAGCTTCCAGATTCTCAACAAGGAAGCTAGTACAAGTGCAGAAGTCTGGAAAATAGAAGTCACACCCCACCTCTCCACATTAAAAAAAACCAAAACGGAACTTGGTTTAGTGTCTTGAATCTCAGAGCCTGACACATCATAGGGTTGGGATGGAGACCCTGAAGTGACTGCACCCACTTCTTATTCAGCAGTGACATTCCACTGTGAAATTGTATTATCCATCTTTCCTGTAAGTTCTTTTGATATTATGCATTTTTCCTGTAAGTTCTTTTTCTTGTTACTAAAATCACTGAGATCCACAATGTCCACAATGCATACAGTCATAATCCCGTCCCTGTGTTACTATGCACTGGCAAGGAGGTCCATGACTCTGAAGAAACAGTAAGCATGGATGCTCTAACAAAGTCTGATTGGCAAAAACTGTGTTGAAACCTGCCTAAAAAAAGTCATGGATGTTTTTCTTGGGGGTTACAGACTTCTGAAAATGCCTTTGTCTCCACACTGTGTTGACATTCTGGCTGTCTTCCAGGCAAGGAGTGGGAGACTGGAAGCTGACAAGGACCACAGCTTCTGGATTCAGCTACAGAGTATTCTGTCCTGCTGTGAACTCCATGGGGACGGGACAGGAAACCAGGAGGAGCTTCTGTGCAAGTGGACAGCTGGGGAGAGTAGAGCCTGACCACACAAAGGAAGGGTTGGGAAGCTTTCAGCACATCCAAAACATAGAAGACAGACCTTATCACTCAGGATTCTGAAGATTATGGGTCTAGAGAGAGCAGAAGCCTAGACCAACCTTGACTGATGCAGTCCTGAAGCAGGCAGCACCCTACAACTACTGCTGCTTCAAGTGAAAAACTTTCAATTACAGTTCCCAGGCTGGCAGATTTAACTTGATGTTGAGGAGACATTTGCTAGCCTAACAAGTCTCTAGGGCTACGAATCTGAAAAATACTAAAAAAGCTGTAAAATGTTCTAGCTAAAATTTCTGTAAATTATTAGTGAGTTAATTCTTGCGCACAATTTTCTGGGAAGGAGGAACAGCATTAACCATGTCTTGCCCATGAAGAAAGCACTGACAGAGAAAGTATTTTTCTCTACATCACAGACTGAAGCAGTATCTTCTTGCTTCAGTATCTACAACACCATACATAAAGTATTACCTGTACAAAAAAAAGGAATTTTTATATTAGAAAATGTGTACACCTTGTCAGTAAGAACAATAAACATCTAAGAGTATTATTCAGTAGCAGCTAAGTTTGGGTTGTTAGTGATTGAAAGCAGAGAGGTAGTGTAGAACTTTGAAAAAAGCAGATATATTAATGATCTTCAAAAACAGAAAGAATGTTCCTGGCACTTACCATCCCTGTATCTAACACCCATCCCTAGCACAGTGATGAAACAAATGTTGCAAGCAAAAACATATTCGTTGTGTGACCAGAGGAGGTAATGAAGCTCATTCCTGTGAATCTGTCTTACAGCATCTAATATAAAGCATACCCCAAATTATGCCTCCCTTCTTGAGTCTGGGCATTCTTGTGTTGATTTTGTGCTAATTAGGAGTGGTCTCATTCTGCAGCCTTTGCCTCAATGGAAACAGTAGTTGAACCCCCTTCCCAGATACATGGCTCTTGATTTTAATGAAATTTGTATGAAACATAGCTGTGAGATTTCGATCCCACAGTCATTCACATTCAACTGGATCAGCAAATCTGAAAAAGATGAGAGACTCAGCAGTGTATGAGAACTAACAGACAGACGCACACACACATGTATTGCATAAAGATCCCTGCAGCTAGTTCCAAATCCCTGCCACTGCAAACTGAGATGTCTATAAGCAATAAACAATAATGAGGTTTTAAGTTAAAAAAAAAAAAAAAAAAAGGAAAGAATAAAAAAAAGAGGTCGACAA
>VXBB01019575.1:550892-682608 GCA_013399915.1 Illadopsis cleaveri | reverse complement strand
AAAAAAAAAAAAGGCAAACCCAACAAAACACAACCCACCACTTTTAAAAAAGCAAATGTGCTTCAGATAACATTGCAAAAATACAGAGAATTAAAAGGCTTGGAAGACCTTTCCAGTCATATGAATTGTTTAGTAGAAATTCTTTTGAACACATACTAATGTATTCAGTTAAATCACTTTGGATACAACGATGGGTTGAATTGAAAATTCACGAAGTGGCAATGAAGAGCAGGCTCAAAATGTACTATTAACTACCACAGTGTTAAGGTGCACGAAGAGGATTATCTTAGAGTCTTAAAGAAGCACAAGCTGAACCATGTACTCTTCGGTGAATTCTTCAGAGCAAGAAAAAAATATACTATATTCAGGTGACTTGGTGCCTTCTGTTTTATTTCTCCTGGTACTGCTAGCTCTCTGGGGCAAGGATTGGGCTGTACCATTGTATTGGAAAGACAGTTAATACATCTGGGTGTAACCATAATTGTAATAATAGTGGCAGGATCAGAAACATGGGGACAAAATTTCAGCTGTTATAAATCCGTTCAGACTACTGCTTGTTCTGGTTCTTCTGTTTTACTTATACTGAGACTTTGACTCATCAGTGTCACAAGACTCAAATAGGAAAAATGGTAGTTAGCACATTTAGGGGAAAACAATCTGAGGGAGAAAGCTGCAAAATAAGAATGAACAAGAAACTGAAGGAAAAAAGATACTGCAAATCTGACAGCAGTTCCATATATAATATTTAGAAAACAGTTTAATGATGTTCAAGGCTGCATTCAAAGATGCCGTGTATCTTCAGGCAGCAATAATATAGTTCTAGGAACACTAGGAATATTATTCACAGTACTCAGCATTTCCAGATAGATCTAAATAAATGGTAAGGATGTCAGGAGAGAATCACAAATATTAAAAGACAAAAATTTGCTGAACTTCGTAAAATGAGGAATACTTCAGAGGACATACTCTGAATTTTTAGGTGAGAGGAGAATAAGTTAAGATTAATTTAGCCTAACCTTCTACAGTATAAAATCTACTTAAACTTGTGATTGAAATGTGATCACATAACTGCCCACACAACTCATTAACATGATTCATGTCTTATTTAACATGAGCCTTTTTGAGGTAAGCAGGACTGACGGGGATCATTCCACCATACAACTGTACTTCCCTTGTTTTAATTTAGCTTTTTTCCCACGTGAAATGTTTGGCATAAAATTTTAAACCCAGTAGATGTTAGGCGAAGCAGACAGAACATAGCCTCACAAAGAAGGAACCTCCCTGACAGCTAATGGCATCTTTCCAGCACAGGAAACAATTAGAGAATAAACAATGATGGTATATTAACTGTCTTGCCAACTGCGGCAGGGATAATAACATCTAGGTCATAACGTGTCACATGAAGTCTCCTTTAAACATTAAAAATACTCTATAAGCCTGTTTTTCTGGTCTTTTGGTTTGATTTTGTAATTCTTGCTCCTTGATTTTACTGATATCAGATTTAGGCTTCTTGTCTCTACTATCAAACTCTTCCCCTTTCTATTTTTGTTCACTTTTCTCAAGGTGTGTACTGTGTCTGTTCCTGGTCCATATCACTCCACCTATTTGTTTGTTAGATTCTCATCCAGTCAGCTTAGTGTTTTTCTTTTTGTCAAAGTAATCAAGTACCTATTCTGGCATCAAAGGTCTATTTCTACCATACTACACTGTGTGAACTAGCTTCTGCATACAATGAGTGAAAACTGTTCATTATTATTCCTCCTCCTCCATCCACACAGTATTTGATATTCTGCAGATTGTTAAATGCCTGGAGAAATCATCACCATTCTTACATATCTGAAAAGTGCTCAACCAAGAGTGGGTGCTGCAACAAAGCACACAACAAGCCTTCATATTAACACACATGGTAAGATAGATCTACTGCATGGTAGATGGAGGGATTCTTATGACACAAATAATTGACTAGAGAAGTCCATACATTCCAGTGCATCCATCTCATCTCCAACATACTGAGCTGGTTAATGTACAGAAGAAGCATTTACTGTGTTATTAATCATGGTGCTTCTGTTACTTGATCACATATATCTAGTCATACATGTAACTAGTCCCTTTGCTGGAGACAGAAGGAAAGACTGGCATCTAGTCATGTTGCAGGGTCACGGCACACTCAGGGTGTACCTCAAGATAAATTAATTCATAGATGTACTTCAGCTACTGACAAATGGCTAGTCTGCCTTCTAACCATAACAAGAACTTGAACAATCAGACAAAACAGTCTCAGAGATATCCTGCATGCATTCCCCAAAGCTGAGAGATGATGACACTCTTTCAAGTGATAAGCCTTCAGTCTTGAGGGATATATTTCTTTTGCCGAGGGGAGACTGACAAACTTGAATGTAGCAGGCAAGACAACAAAGGATGGAGTAGATCTCATAACACAGGAAGGAAGAGAAACAAAACAGCAAGCAATGGGAGATAGGTAGCATAGGTGACACTGACAAGGAAATGTAGTAAAGCCAGGCAGGCTAGGCTAAGCTACATGAACTCTAGCTAAAAAGGGAAGACAAATGAGGGTCAGCATGAAAGGGTGGTGCAGAAGTCAAAGCAGTGTGAGTGGGAAGATGTAGGTCAGAGAATGAATAAGCAGCAGAAACGAGAAGGCAGTTCTTAGGCCAAGTTAAAGGACTGAAGTCTGAGAAGCTAACTAGCAGAAGGAAGGTCAGTGACAGAAAACAAGAGAGGGAGCAGGGGAAGACAAGGCCAGTGCCATGACTGGCAGCATGGGCATCAGAGGAGTGATGCAAGTGTGACTGGAAGAGGAGGGATGGCTGGGTCCGTACAGTGTCTTGGACAGGAAGTGTCCAAAAGACAATAATTTTATTAAGATTACATTTTATCCATGAGAGAAAGTCTGAAGGCCCCCATGTCCAGCAAGTATTTTTCTTAATTAACATCAAACTCAGTGCAGCCTGAGTCCTGCAGCATGGCAATAGCCTCAAGACAGCAACTCCAAAATGCTTGGCTCAGAAGGAGAAGGGAGGGAGAGAAAGGAGGGGGAACGTTGTGGGGGTGAGAGGAGGTTTAACAAAGAATCATTTCAACAGAAACTCCTGAGTAATGGCTCTGCCCCACGCCAAGAATAACATCAGCTCAATGTCAGCAGTTAGAAGAGGGCTCAGCCAGGCCCAATGGCCAGCTCCAGCCTCCTCACAGGCACAAGCCAGTTTATAGCCCTTTCCTGAGCTCATGAGCAGCCACATCTGCCCACCCAGAGCACAGTGGACAGACATGAAAGGAAGACCTTCTGCATGGACTTGGGAGTGAGAAGAATGTAGGTGAGAGAAGTTGAGAATGGAAACTACATGGCTAAGTAAGAGCCTTGAAAGAAGGAGAGCAAGGAGCAAAAAACAGAAGGACCTCTCCTTCAAAATGCTCCCAGAAAAGGATGAGGGCAATTTGCCTATAACCCATTCTCAAGGACCCCAACTAATGAATCATCTGCTTCACAGGAGGGAGAGTGGGTGTCCAGACCTCCATGTGTTAGGTCTGTTCATGGGAGTCCAGTCACGTCAGACTGCTAACAAACAGTTTCTTGCTATTGGAGACAAAGCTGTTTTGAATGAGGGTTTGTTCACCCAAAGGCTTCCTTCCTTTTAGCAGGGAAGTCTTTTGGACGTCACTCAGAATACATCTCTCTCTCTCTCCATAATAACAAAGTAAGGTAACAAGTGTATCAATTAAGTCATTATAACCTTGAAAGATTCTCCTGGCAGTATGGAAATACTGTTTCATCCACAGTGGTCCACCTTTGGCATCTAGGAGTCATCCAGAACATCAATAATACAAGCCCTTTTTCAGATTTCCTCCAGCTCTTAAGATGGAATGGAAGAAGCTATTGGGAACCACAGTATCAAAATTGCTATCAAAATCACTGCAGGTAATACTGCTTTTGTTGCAACCCACTTCAAGAGCTACTTCCTTCACAAAATCTCTGCCACATGTACTGTCTCTGGGTTTGTTCTGCACATCTAAGACTCAGACAGCACTGCTACATCCCAGACAGGATTTTTTCTTAGTTACCTGTTGCCGTGCTTGATTTTGCTCCAACAGCTGTTTTGCCTGAAGTTTCTGCTGCTGAAGTTGCTGCACAGCAAACTGAAGCTGATAGCTGGGATGTGCTAGAGGACCCCGTGTCACCTTGTAGACACTGTTCTCCATCTCTCCTTCCAAGGCAAAATGATGATTCTCTGGAGCCCTGAAGAAAGAAGAGTCATCATGTTTTCACCATTCTGCATATAAGGACTCCTGCTGCCTGTAAGACACTGCTGCTTCCAAAAAATCTCTCAATATTTAGCCAGCTATGAATTTGTATTAAGTGGCTTTAGCAAGTACAACACCTGCTACAGGTGCCACATGCCAACTGCTTCCTGCTAACCACTTTCTTGAATATAGGCTCGAACTATGTTACTAGACATTCTCTTGAGGAGAAAAAAGGAATGAAGAATAAAAACTGGAACATTTCTGTGGCTGATTAGCATTGAAGACAGGCAGAATACCAGCAGGAAAAAAGCTGATTCCCATCCCTAATGAGATAATTATTTATTTGGATTTGTAGAGGCTTTAATACTGTAAGACAAGGCTTACACTAAGCACATACATGCTGCAATGGCAATGGAATAGAAACAAACATGCAGTACAACATCCCGAGAGGATAAAGGACTGGTTGGGTGAGGTTAGAACTAGGATACATACTGACTCCATACAGTTACAATCCAAAAGGCCTGGGGAGAGTGAGATAGGCTCATTTCTTTCATCCTCAGAGAAATGCAAGCTTTTCTTAGAGGACAAAAGGCCTCTTGCAAAGAGACAGGAAGCTCTTATAGCCCAGGCTTACATGGTAGGAGTTCAGCTGTGGCCTGCAACATGATAAGCACCAAGAGAAGCTCACCAGCTTGCTTTGAAGTTTGTAAGCGTTGGCAAGAAGGCAGCACCAACACACTTCCACACAAGGCTGAGGGGCTTTGCAGAGAGCAGGTGGCAGACTGACAGGACCACAAGGTGTCCTGAGGAGGCTACAATGGCCCAGCAATTCACACATTCTCTGCTCACACGACAGATGTTGTATGACCCACTGAATCTTGACACTGGCTTATATAACCTCCAAGCTTCAATGCCTGAGTTTCCCAAGTGTCTGCTGATCTCTGACATGTTTCTCTCAGCCACTCCTTCCAAACATTTCCTTTGGATTCCCAAGGGAGACTTCCCTTATATTTCCTATCTACATCACACGTAACTGGGATATAAAAGATAATTTGTGTCTTTCATGCCATGATTCAGTGTGTTGGTCATGGTTTTGACAAGGGATTTATGTAATCTCTTTGCTTCAGGAACCTATCAAAACTTACAACCTAGATTCTTTAAACATATCACAGCTTGCCTTGAGTGTGTTTCTCCTTCCCTCAAAAGCTGTGTCATTGCAAACCCTTAAAATATTCAGAAATAAGAAAATTCATTCAAGCACTCTTAAAGCTATTCATTCGAGTCATATTATTAATTCTAGAAACTAACATCTGTTCCAACTCCTCTCACACCTACCTCCAGCTCAGAACCTGCAACACATAAAATTCATCCTTTGATCCTATAGAAGGATTCTTAGGAAGCTTCCTATGAAGCTCAGGATTGAGTGATTATTTCTAAAATGTAACAGCCAAGACAAAATGAAGGAGACAAAACTGATATAAACGAAAACTCCACTAAAACTGGACCTGCCAATAGGCAGATTTTGTGCCACAGAGATAATGTGCAATGACTGCAGTCTGCAGTACTGTGTGGGCCAGTATCTAAATGGCAACATTTTAGTAACATTTCCCTGATTGTTATTTCTTTTGTTTTGAGATATCTAGCAAAGGATTAACTGTTACGGATTTACAAATACTTAAGTCTGACTTTTTAAAAATGCACCAAGATTGCTGCCTTTCTCCAACTCTTGTCCAATTCAATGAACTCTCAAATTCTTTCATTGGATTTCTAAATTGCTTTAATTCACTTTTTCAGTTTCAACCAATATACTGGACATAATATTGCCCAGGTAGACTTGTCTTAAATTACGTAGGAAAGCACTGCTGATACTACATTATTAAACCTTTAGGAAAAACTAAATTTAAAAACACCAAACAAAACCATATAACTTTGGCTAGGATTTTTTGCAGCACAATTTTGTACACAACTCCCTGCGGTTCCAATACCTTCTCTCCACATGACACAACAAAACAACACTTACTTTTTTTCTAGACACTGTATTGAAAACACTATTGCTTGCCTAAGCAGATTTTATCCTCATGGCCTGCAGAATCCTTCTGGATTGAATATGCTTGTGTTGGCTTCTAAGGGTTTTCCTTATTTATAGACAGAAATCAAAGTAAATGCATTATTCTGCATTTATGCATTATGTTGCAAAACATAACTTCAACCTTCTATAACATAAACATACAATACTTGACAACAGAAAGCCAGTACATTTGGCAGTCTTGGGGTCACTTTCATAAAGAGATATTTAATCTGCAGTTTTGTAAAGTCCCCACATAACATGTTATCAAGTGCTGATATTACATCTAAGGTGATGTTTGCCCTGGTACAGAACAGACTGAGGATCTGAGACTCAATACACTGCTGCCAGAGACACGCTCCAGCTCTCAGTCTATCTGCCATGCTCACAGGAATGTATCACAGAGCATTTCCTATTCTCAGTCTCTGCCTGTTGGATGATTTATCAAAACATGATAACACTTTTGCACCCTGAAGCAGAAATTAGTTCTGCCTAAGGAAATTACAATAGGTTCAGCACCATAATGAAGGCTGCAAAACAGCTGTAGAGGACCTTACACTTTAATGGATATCACAGAGTTCACTTGTTAGGGAGACTGTATAAATACCCCAAACTGAATTAAAAGCTTTCTTAAAACTTACACTGTTTTAGGCAAAGCCAAAAATAACTAGAAAAAAACCTCCACACCCCTAATGGAAATGAAGATTGTAGAGTCAGTACTCACAGACCTGCTTGTTTTCAATTCAGGACTATTGCTTGAACACTAATGATTGAATATTCATTTCTTCGCATGTACAGACAACAGACTTAGTCACAGATGTACACATATGCAAATGGGAAATAGAAATTCCTGCCTGTGCCACCAGAAAAGATTTGGTTTCATTCTGTCAGCCAGGCTGGTTGTGAGCAATCTTCTCACAGCTTGCTCAGAATTATTTATGAGTTGCTTAGTTTAGAGACCTGGCCAGGATTCAGGCCTTCACTATGCACAGGAAATCTCAGCCTTTGGCATTATGGCCCATCCTTTGTAAGCAAGATTCTGTCCTTCCAGCGACTCTTCAGGCTACACAGTGTTTTTGGCAAGAAACCCACCGTGTTCCTTTCTTTCAACTGTAGTTTTCATAAAGGCTGGGCCAGAATTCTCTCTTCCAAATCACTGACAGCATAAAACCTCTCTGCTGCAGTTTTTTGTACCACAAAAGATACAGGTTTGATTGTGAGACCATTTTCAACAAATCATCATGTAATTATGATTGGGATCCAGTCCAAAAGGGCTAGAACACCATACATTCATCTCCAGGTTTTCTGGTTCCAGACTGCCTTTCTACCCTAGCTCCCTTTTCCAATATGTTAGCTCTTTTCTGATGTAAGCAACCTTTATGCAATCAACTACTTACACCTGTACTAGAAATGAATGTCAGTGTACTAAAATACTACGTACTAATAAAATGTTAATGCATTTTTTTCATTGATCACAGAAAAAAAGTCTCTATGAAATCCAGTCTCCATACAGAAGAAATGTGATTATCACCTCTTACAAGAAAGGAGAGCTGGCTTCTGTTTCCATTTCAAATTTGAAGCAAATTCCAAGGACTGAAGTTGTAGACAAGACCAGACCCCAGAACACTAGTCACTGAGGATCCCACAGTTACAAAGAACTACACAACAAACAGCAAGTCTGTATTAAAAGAATGACACACCAGACTTACATTTATATTTCAACTGAAGCTTCCTTCCAATGGCACAGCCGGGCATTTGCTTGATACCAATTCCTATGTGGCAGGCAACAATAACAATTCATGAAGGACACTGGTGTTCTCCATATATCACTCACTAAGCAGGCACTTTTGAAATACTTGAAAAGTGTCTACATCCCATTGAAAGGCAGTGAAAACTAGGCTCAAATTATTGGGTAAATGAAGCTTCAGCATTCATGAAGGATATTCTGTTTAACCCTGCTTAGTTTGTGAGAACTGAAAGGATCATCGCAGAAATCAGTATGTCTGGAGGTCTAGCAAACTGAGAAAGGAATTATTTTCCTATTAAACAAGGGAACAAGCTGACAATGCATCCTTCTTTGCATCCTTTCCTGTAAAGGCTGGATCTAAGGAGGAACAAGAGCCATTGCTGGCAATAAGGGAACCCAGTGCATTTATAAATCAGTGCTCCCACCTTGCCATAAAATGCAAGACAATCTTGGGCAGCAGTTTCTTTCCCACAGGGCATTCAGATGGTATGACAAGTCTAGGAAGTTTTCAGTACAAATCCTTGGTGAGCACCAGCTGCTAGAAAGTAGTTGGCATAGTAACTAATGATTTTGTCTAGTGTGGCAGCTCCCAGCATCCTGCTGACTTATGTTCAGGCACTCAGAAAAACACAGAACATTTTCTTTGGCACACTGTGTGCTTCTTCCATCCCTAACAATAGGTCCTAGATTGGGGCTGGCTACAGAGCAATGATAAACAGAGTGGGATGAAGCCCAGGACGCTGGGGTCCTGGCTGGGATGCAGGAGTTTTGGGCCTCTCACTTGCCTTGAGGCCTTTCTTTGTCTTTCTTCCTCTTTCCTTCCCCTCAGCTTCAAAAGCAATAAATTAAAAACTGAAAAACAGAGCAACAAGAGAATGGTTCGCTCCTGGCCTCTGCTGTTATCAGGAGTGTCCATGAAAGAGTGACTTTGCTGCAGTTTAGTCAGTAAGAGTCTACATTTTAGCAAGAACTGTAGCTCTGATTGCTGGAACTTGCAAGCCTCTCAAAATCTCCTGCTTTGTAACACAGCATGAGCTGTGTTACAAAGGTAAAGAAAAATAGTTTCACAAAACATCAGGGGTGAACAACGCATTTTGAATATTACTAAAAGAGCTACGCTGGGATTTTGGAGATCTGAGGCACTGGGAGCTGTCCAGAACTCACCATGGTACAGGTACTTGGAGACAGGGAAGGGGCAGGAAGCAATTGGCCTGTATAAAGTGAGGATGCCATCACCCAATCTGCAATCTACTTTTGTACTCCTGAAGAGAAGCAAAAGAACAGCCTCTAAAGTTAATGAGGGGCTTGTTAAGGCTGTGTTGACACAATAAACTTGCAGAACTGCATTTTGGGTTCAAATTCAGTTCAAAGTGTAAAGTACAGTCTCCCATGGTAGACATGGTGTAGTGATGCAGGAGAGTTTCTGTCACAGACCATCAATCAAAACTTTTCTCTATTATTGATGAGGCATCATGAACTAGTTTCAGCCTTAGTTCTTCAGCTCCCCCTCTTGCCAGCAGCTCAAGCTACTTTTACCTACAGAAGTGGTTCTAACCATCAGTATATTTGCATCACGGAAGATGAAGAGAAAACAGAAGATGTATAATATCCATGTGCAAAACCTTAGGACTGAGTTGGGTTAGGCAAAAAACATTAAAAGTTTTGTGCATTTAAGTAAAATTTTCAAATCCATTCACAGGTTAACTGTAAGAGTTAGCAGAGGCACAATACAAGGATTCCAGAGCATTTTAACATGTATAGTATCTAGCAAATGTCAGGAGTCTCCCTTTGCTATTCTCACAATTCCCGCTTTCAGCTGAGAGAACTGATATTGTTCTAAGAATTTTACTCAGAAACAAATACGCGAACAAAAGCATCCAGCTTATCTCCTTGTGGTGCAGGATTAACACATGTCAGTGGCTGTAGGAGTCCATGTGTCACATTCAGCTGCACAACTCCACAAGCAAGTATGCATTCAAAACCAAGAATTTCCCCCAACATGCCCAATTAAACTTAAGTTTTCACTGTTTTATTATATGACATTCTTCTTATTTCAGGACTAAATCTTCACTACTAGAACCATGCCTCCTCTGAGCTCAGCCAGCCTTGGCACACTTAGCTCCCTTCTTTTTCCTCAACTCAGTCCCTTCTGGCCTTGATTGCACACTGCTTTTCTGTGAACTTTTTCCACTTTATTATTCCAGATGTGCATGCACAATAGCTATACAAGGAAAGCCCACTGCCATCTTGCTCCTTCATTTTTTTCAACAACTGCTATCAAAGTCCAGAGGCTTCCTTCTTTTCTGCTATATGTTGCTGGATAACTTATTTCTTGCTCTCTAGCTTCTGAAAATTATTCTTGCCGTTTACTTGCCATTGATAAACCTGGGTTTTGGAATGTAAGTATGTTCTTATAACAAAGGCAATTCAGATCAGGAATTAAGTGCTTTTTACATCCTAGGTCTCCATACACAGGCAAGGTCATGAGTGTTAAGTGTCTAACCTGCTAGGTTAGAAATGAGGTGCATCAAAACAGCCTTCTGATAGTCTAGGAAGGGAAGAGCAGAATGAGATTATGGAGCACTGGAAAACCTCTTCAGGAAAGGCATAACCTATCTCAGCTACTCCTGGATTTAACTGGCATTATCAATCAGAAGCACTAAACGTGCCAGTCTCAGCAAATTAAATCAAATATTTACCCTTCAGTGGAGACCATTTTTGTTGGGCCCCTGGTAGCATCCTTGGCTTCATGCCTGTTACAAAATACTGTCAGGTCTCTCTGATCTGGGGAATACTTGGCAGGTAAACAACTCTTTTTTTTTCTTCTCTTTACACATGGCAGCTCTGAAATACCCTAGCAGAAAGGCTGAATCAAGAAGATAACCAACAGCCAGTTGACTGCAAAGTTCAGTATCTTCATCCTACTGTGGCTCATCAGGTCACCGGAAAGGTAATGAAGGTAATGAGCATATCTTCTTCAAGTGATCTAGACTAACAAAATCACACAGTCTTTCTACCCTCAATTAGTGCAAACACAGGGTTTTACAGAGCTTTACTGAGTGGAAGGCTTTTCTGGCTTCATGTTTCTTGCACATATTTCCACACCTGCAAACACAATTAGAGCTGGCAAAAATATTTTAACAGCAAGACATATATACAGTAAGACTAAAACAGGAATCTGGTATCATTTTGATGTCAAGGAAGTTTTGAGGAGGATTACCTGCTTATTTCTGACATGCATCTGCCTGAACTGTGTTGTGTGGTCCCACATACCCTACCCCCATTTTTGAAGTACTAATTCATTAAGGAAGTTTGGACAGAGCAGGGTGGACCCAAGTAATTTACCTCACACTACTGTCTGGATCTGCTTTTATTAAGGCAAGCCATTCAGACTAAGAACATGTATTAAGTGCCATCTTAAATTTGATCACTTATCCTAGTCCAGACAGAGTTTCTGGTGTGACTATAAACACTTCACAGAATCCAAAGTACCAGAAAATTAGATGCAGTATTTCACCATTTATAGATGGGAAAAGTACTCCTCACTGAGGAGGTTCCACTGTAAAAGGCTAGCATGAATCAAGTGGAGTTGTAACGACATTCTTCTACTTTTTCTCTTTCACTGTAGACAAGTTTATTGAAAACCAAACGGAAAAAGACTTACAGGCTCTATTTATTTCTAGACATAAAGCCTTTTTTAGTGCTTTATGCAAGTAGATTTTGCATTTCATGGGTGGATAGCAGCAGTAGCACACAAGGATGAAAACAGTAAATGGGCAATGTTATCTGTCTAGAATATGCTTTTGACTGAGCTTGTAATTAAAGTCACCCATCTCTCCTGAAAACCCATACTCCTTACCTCTCTCTAGAGAGGCAGGGGTTAAGCCAGGACCACTACATTAGCCCTGCACCCTATAATGCCTTTGAAAAGCTGCTCATAGAGTTTACAGGGAAAAAGAGTGAGACTGTAGCTGCTGTCCCAGCCAACATTTGGTTCCTATTACAGTGAATAAATCTCCCCCTCCTCCTTTTCTTTTCTTACCCCCTTTTTATATTAAAAGTCCATCAAACACATTTTTTTCCCTTTCATATTTTCCATTAAGCTTCCTCCTGTGTAAGCTTTCCCGGAGTGTGGTGCTCTTTGCTATATGTGCTCAAGCAGCAGCTGTAAGATCCCAATGAATAAGAAAGTGGGGAATGAAGAAAGCAGCTCAGGCTCCTCTTTAAACCCCAAGAGGCTAGTGAGAAGTTACAACTGGGCTAAACTGGTGAAATCTAGAGCACTTGAGAAAAATAAACAGACAAACAAAAAACAGACTGTTGAGTTTTGCAGGGTTAGGATTCATGAGATGGGGAGAGTACTCAAAGCCCTGCCCCTGCCCAGAGCTAAATGCCCCTGCCACCATCAGTATCCCAAAAGATATAGCACAGGATGGTGTTACACTAGAGGGCCTTAAGGATTCCTTAGGGTTGTGCTGTCAAGATTTCATACCACTTGAGGCCCAAACGAAATTTTTTGTGCCATATGACCAAGTAGCAGAGACATCTCATGTACTTTACTGTGGCTATTTTGTTGTCTAAATATTAAATATCTAGTACACTGAAAACTCTATGAGTGTGTCTTAGAGAAGACTTGATCAATCTGGCAGCTTAGATGGTCTGTCTATGGGGACAAAGCAGCTGAAGTATACAGTTGCCTGACATCATGACTATACATTTCAAGAATTATAGCCAGATAAGAGAACTTCACAAAAGAAGCAATACCTCTACATTTATAATCTATATACCTAAAGGGAAGGTTAGAATTTTTTCTTCACTTCCTGAGCAAACATCTACAAATTCACCACATCAAGGATTGTGGAAAGTGTCACCTGAAAGCCAGCTGGCCAGTTATATCAAGATAAATGTTCCAGGTAAAAGAGGTAGAGAAACAGCATGGCATCAGTAAGATGCATCTGCTGTGCTACCATTCAGTGACACAACTGAAGCTGTATAATATCTAGCTGCTGAAATAAAGTAAAAGAGGACAAAAATACAAAACGAGAACTGAACGTCACTTTTCTGGGTCCTTGCTATGAGGCTGGAGGCTTGTGGTTATTAGTCTCTTTTTTCTGAATAACCCCCCAAGCACTGATACAAGGGCAAAATAAAGGTCCTAAAGAGACCTCTACCCTTAAACAACTGAACTTTATCAACCTACATCTAATGTAATGAAGCTGCATTAGTTTCCCAATAAAAAGATAGACTGGCACAGTCCCCTAAGCCTGACAATATTCACATGTTGGCCAAAGCCGTGCCTCCAGCATTCTTATCTGCCCTATGTTAGAAACTCAATTCCATATGTATACATAGTTTCTGCTTTCCTTGTCCCTCAAGTGGATTTCTGTGAGGTAACAAGGTATAACAAGAAATAGACTGTGCCTAAGAGTGATCTCACCTCCTCAGGTTTTTCCTGAATGTTTTTCCTCCTCAGGTTCCTTTTGCAGTTGGTTTATGCTGGAGCTAAGGGAGAATTCTTTTACCTCCACCTCCTGTACAAAGATCGAGTCACCTGCTGTGGCTCCCTGAACATTTAACAATGGACTAGAGGGAAAAGTGACTATGTCTGTTACAGCACACACTTCCTAAAGTCTGTAACAAAGTAGTTCCATAAAATATAATCAGGGGATGTTGGTGGAATGTGCTCAGATACACAGAGGAAATCTAGCATGGGTTGTTACCTATTGAAGAAGCTGGCCCAGTGACTGTATATGCTGCATAGGCAAGACTATCCTATATCCCACACATAGCAGGAAATTTAAAAATATAAGAAAAAAGGCTACTTATACAGAGACCACAGATAGATACTATTATGATACAGACTTTCAGCCATCCTAAGAGCAGCATGGCACACTGACACCAAAGCAACACCAGGGGTATGGTGCTAGTTGTTTTACAGCTTCTTTTTTTTTTTAATCACTGCAAGCCTCATTGATGTCCACAAAGCCCTGTATTTGCATTGTCAAAAGTAAGCGCTATTTTCCCTCACTCCACCCAACTTCCTTAGAGGTAATGGAAGGTACTTTATAGAAGTGCTTATTATTTCAACCAAGGTAGCATAAATTCCTAGCAATAATTTTCTCAGGCTAAAAGTGACAGAAGTTTTCCAGGTCTGTAGTGTTCTTTCTAAGAATCCTCAAGAGACATCCTATTTGGAGAAAACTACTTTTCAGAAAAGAGCAAATATGTTGTGTTTTGTTGATTGCTGAAATGCAGCCTCAGAAAAAACTTCAAAACAGAATGGCAGCTTTAATTTTGATTTAGGTGTTATTGATTCTTACTATGGAAAGAGAAGAAAATTAGAAATTCTATAGCTGGCACTAGAACAAAGAAAAAACCAAGAGTGACATTTCCTTCCCAAAAGTTTCAATCTGTCCCCTTTTATTGCCTGGGTGATGACATACCAGAATTGTATTATAAAGAACTGCAAGAAAATACTAGAAAGGCTTGTATTTATTTATACAGCCTTATCTGGAAAAGCTAGTACTGCAGAGCAGGAATCTCCCCATATTTTTGGGCTTTGTTCTCCAGAGATAAATACCACAGAAGTGTATTGCCTTGCCAAAAAAGACCATTCCAGTTTACCACAATTTTGGCCTCTTCGTTTTAAACTACACAGAATACAGTGCCCTTCCACTCCTACTATTGGGATCTATCTGCCTCTTCACCTGAAAACAGAACTCAGCCTCCAGCATTTCCAGTAAACCAATATTTCAACATGCAAAATCAGAGATGAGTTCACATTACCACATGGAAGTTCAATATTCATAGAATATTTTGAGTTACAGCATTTTATTTCTGGCAGTGAAGACTTAAGTGAGTAAAGGGGAAATTCCCAGCGAATTACCTTCAGCAGATATAGCACAGTGTTGTCTGCTCCTGCTTTAACAGAGGCTTTATATGAAGCCTTGGTTTAGTCACCACATTTCTCTGTCTCACTCAATCCTCACTGGAAAAATGATCCAGTCCTTCTAGACTAAGCAAGGAATTCTGGTGCACCTTACATGTAAATCTCTGCCTATTTTAATGACCACCTCTGTGGTCATTGCAGAACAAAAGACTAAAATTACTGCGATTATTTTGGAAGCAGACACAAAACAGAAGAGGGGAGGAAGGAAGCAATTAAAAAGGCAAAGGAAGCTGAAGTAAAATAAACTTCTTACTCTAATAGGCCCAAGTAAGTGCAAGGTACTTCACTGGCATGAGACACAAGGCACTATAACTCAAAGCGTAAAATATAAAAAAGCAATGCTACTGCTAATGCCCACATTCCCAGTTTAATTTATTTTATTTTCACTCTCCATTTTGGCAGTGTAAAGAAGAATACAATGCATGAAGGCTGGGGCCACAAGTGCTGCATAGGGCTGAGGCACTATATCTAGCAGCTGCTAAAACAAAACATCAAAGTCTCAGCTCCCTTTGAAAACCCATCAGGCAAGAACCACTCCTCCCCTTCAGCTTCTTTAGGAGCTGGTTCACCTAACCACTTCAGTGTGTTTGGCAATCCTACAACCATTTCCAAAACAGGTGATGCAGTTGAAAACCGTGGTAGAGCCTCAAATCATTCAGTTGTCTCCTTTTCTCCAGAAGGCAGCAACACACATGCTGACCAAGAAGGCCAGCTGACAGAAAACAATAAGCACTGTGAACAGGAAATTTGTAATTAAACCCCTGAAACTACACAAAAGGGTTATCTTGGTAAACAAAATCTTTCTCCAGGAAACTGATACATCTGATGACAGACCAAGTCTGTCATTAGAGGAAGATGAGTAAAAGCATGTTAAGATAATTATATTGTATAGTACTGAGAGATGAGACAGCACATTTTAAAACACAGTTCCCGAACTCGTCCAACATTCATTGGAAGATCCCTCTCTGTCAGATCCTGTCTGCAGAATATGTTCAAGTTGCACAAAACTTACTTGGTCACCCACTGCCTGAAGTATTTTTATGAGATTTCTGCCTCTACCTACAACTGTAGGATAGAGGTAGAGACTATAAGCACTAGTTTTGTTTGCAACACCTAGGAAAAAAGCTTTTAAATTATCTCCATTTGACCTGTATTTATGATATTTTCTCCTCCAGCATGGACAGAAAAGTCTATGATGCAGTTGTTCCAGCTCTGCTGGTCATCCCAGCTGCATACTGTATCTATCTTTTCCCCTTGGAGTTTGAGAACAGGCATCTAGGAATGGTGCTGTTTCCTTAAAGACGCAATTTTGCTGGATTCATTAATGACAAATTTTGGGTAAGCCTTTCAATTGATAGGCCTTTTGGACTGTATATGGGGGTTGAATATTTCTACTGACTCTGAAAACCAAAAGCCAAGAGTAGGTATCTTCAGAGGAAGTGCAACAGCTTTCATTTGTAGAATTTGCGGTTAAACATGAAAAAAGTTATGCAATCCTATATTCCATTCCAACCCAATCCCTTTTTCTAGAGCCAAAATGAAATTGTTTCCTACAAGTACAGAGAAAAATTGTGTAATTAGTCAGAAGCTCCCAGAAACAGGAACACAGATGGGAACCATGGAATCTCTACCCCAGGAATTCCACCAAGTGATTGCATGTACTTCTGAGCATGAACACATCAAATATGCAGATGCTAATCCCTTAAAAGGGCAGACTAAAATACCCCAGCCACTTGTGGAACAATGTCCTTTCAAGACTTCCCTCCTATCACAGATAAGACACATCAAGCAAGGAAAACAACAACAGAGCCCATCAAGAAATCACCATTATATACTGCTTCTTTATACTTGATGCCTCTCATGATATTTCAGCAAATGTTCTAAATAGAGCAGACTCAAAGGCCACAATGGGTACATTTCAGAGAAAATTAATCTGCAGTACAGGCAGATAAAAGTCCAAACATGGCCTCCAGAAGGCTTGAGGCAAAAACAGAAACATTTGCAAAGAGGTTAACCTTCATGCTGTGTTTAAGGCTCTAGAGACCAGCTGGAGTATAAGACAGTAAGCAAGCCTTCACACAAAGGTAACAGTGTTAGAAAAAAGCCTGAAAGTAAATGACAGGAGTAGTCAGTACCTGGTTTTGCTATCAAACAATATATACCATAAACATCACAGTGAGATTTTGACAAACAATACACAAACAACTATGTCTTGGGTAGCAACAAGCAAAACAACTCACAATTTATAGTGTTACATGATACCAGGAGTTTAGGTAATTTCAGAGTGAAATATGCAAACAGCAAAACACCCAGCACCACATTCTTTTCCCTTACACAGAAGTGCTTTTCAGTAATGTCTACACTCATATTCAGGATTTGCAATGCTTTAGAGAACATAGAATGTTAACTTTTTTTTTCTATTTAGAAAATATCAACAGAGAAAACCTCTGCACTACAAGAACTATAGTCTGTCCCCTACACCTCAAAACAACCTAGAAACTGATGTATAGATTTTGTTCTCTTTATAGTAGAGGATACTTTCATATTTACATTATTCATGTTATTATCAGCAGTAGGAAAGTGAGATTTCAGTAACAAATGAAAACATGACTCTGACCTTCAAAAAAAGCAAAATCAGTTATGCAAACAATGTCCTGAACAGAAAAACAAAATATTTAAATGACTAAAGATGGATTGGATTCAAGTTTCTTTAAATGTACCAGAATAATCCAACTATTAAAACTGTTTTCAAAATTATTTCACCAGTATCTATTATTTTACTTAATACTTTTAAATGTGTTATATGTGCTTACTTATAGAAATTAAAATTAAAAAATTAAAATATTTGTGAACTTTTTGATAAGAGAGAAGTTATGATTCCCATCGATTTTTAGCAAAACTTATTTCACATTAAAACACAGCTCCTCCTTGAGGTTTTTCAGCTTTGAAGAAAGATAAGCAAATTGTCAATATGCAAAACCAAACTCTATGAAAGACAGCTGTTTCAAAAAATCTTAATTGGCAGCCTTTGTTGGAATTGTTCCTAAGTCGTAAGTCTAAACTTCCTCGCTTTTTTGGTAAGGAATTTTGAAAACAGAAGGCTAGGGGGATCACTGAGAGTAGAAACCCAAATCTCACTGTCCTGGAGAATACCCACCCTGGAGATACTACACACAGTTCCTTATTGAAAAGGGATTTGCTCATCAAAGCACTGAATCTTGAGAACAGCAAATGAAGATTGCTGTGATTGTACAGTGATTCTATGAAGAATCACTTTTGGGGCTGAGTTCTTGGGCCTGCGCTTAAATCTCTCACATACACTGTTGGATTTACTACTTGCTTCACAAAAGATGAGATTGTGTTCTCTTTGTCATGTTGACTGCTTGAATTAGAAAGCTTTTAATTGTTGTTCAAATTATGATCCATCCAAAGATATTTACAGAGAAGCCAGAATCTTTAGCATCATGAGACTGTCAAAGAATCACACCCAAGTGTCCAGAGAGGCTGAGATCAGAAATTTATTGAACAGAACATTCTTTCTAGGAAGTTATTTCAAGCTTTTTCTAACACCACAGCCTGAGGTGTTTTAGGAAATTGCAATGGGAAGTATAAGTCGCTCCACTAAAGAGTACATTGTCTATAGTAAGTAAATGAAAAATTCTCATTTGAAATTCAGAATTTGACTGTGAAAAGTTTTCCTGAACTAAGTACCAGTACTAAGAAAAAAATTCCTAAACTTACTCAAATTTTCAGCACTGAGGACATTCATGGCCCAACCTGGCTACATTCTTCACAGAGAAGATTCTAATTTTTTTTTTCCAGCAGCAAGCAAATAAAGAAATCTTTATGCATACAAAAGGTTTGGACCTAGAAGGTCACAGCCACTTTGCTTTAAAGGAAGAATCTTGACCAGGCAAAGTATCCCTGACAGACAGCTGCCAATAGCATGTACAGCACTGCCAGATCTTCTTTGACTAACTTTTCAGTTAAGTCCCATGTGCCAGAGAGCAGAAAGATAGAAAGGGGAGTGGAAGACACGTACTGAGCCAGATGTAATCTGAAATTCAAGCAACGAAGCCAAGCAACACAGAATCACAGAATGTCCTGAGTTGGAAGTGACTCACAAGGATCAGAGACATCCAACTCCTGGCTGTGCACGGGACACCCCAAGAGTCACACTGTGTGCCCAAGAGTATTGTTCAAACGCTCTGGCAGGCTCCCCACTTCCCTTGGGAGCCTGTTCACATGCCCAACCATCCAGCAGAGCTCTTAGTTTTAAATTCTTTTTACTAAAGGTTGTTGTCTCAGCACCAGTTTTAAACAGATTTGAATCAGCCAGGCTGGCCTGGCATCTCCCCACCTGGTTTGCTGTGAACAGTTCCTGGATAAGAAATATTCATAAAAATGCCATGTGTGCAATAGGAGAGTGTCTGGAAACTGGTATCTTTTAGCACTACCTAGCTGTTTTTGCCCACTCTGCCTTGCCTTTTTTTTTTTTTTAAAGAACGTATCTTTCAACTACTGTTACAGAATGAAATCCTAGAAATAACTGCTTGTAATAAAGGATTCTTGACATTTCCATCCTGACACTGCAAGTCCGGCCTTAACACGAGGCTGGATTTGCATTTACAAATTCTTGTAATTGGCTCTGGTTCTAGACAATCCAGTAACAAGCTTTTTTGAGTGAGCTTTTTTGCTCATTACCAAAGTTCTCTCACCCAGAGCATTTTGGTCAGACTACTCAATGGCTGATAGTATCCAGAGCTGAACAGAGACTAAAAAAGTACTAGTAACCAAAAATATTACTCATTATTATAAGCCACACTACTCCCTAAACAAAAAGGTGGTGCTCCACAGTAGAGTTCTGGTTGCTGCAACTTCTTCAGATTATACAACATACCTACCCCTAGGACCTACCGTACAGGATCACCAAGCAAAGTTGTCACCACAAACAGAGGAACTGAAATAATCCTGGCTTTTTTACGTATTTCCCTTCCCCTTTTTCAAAAGGCATTGTTGTTAAACACTGGATTCCTGCATAGTTCACAAACAGCTGCTACTAGACACCTGCAGCCCAAAGAAACCCTAGAGAATAACAGACTGACATAGAGCCAACAGCATGCAATTAGCAAGCTCTGGTGTCAGCTACAAAACTTTACCAGTCAGAAAGCTAGGAAAAATTAAGTGAAAGCAGAATCTTCACAGGAAAGGCCAACTAACACTTTCAGGGACAGGAAGGGGATTTCTTCGTGATTTTGCAGGGATTTCCCATTTATATCACAGTACAAAACACCAGAAAGATTGTTCCTCCTGAGAAAGCCAAGCTAAAGCATGACCTTGGTCTGGATGGAAAATATCAATGTGTATTACTGGTGGAAAGTTTACTGTACAATGAAAGACAGCTCCAAAACAAAGCCTAGTAGGAAGGAAAACCCTTTGGCCCCTTTTGCTACCTCCCACTCTGGCATTTGTACTTGGTCACTGAAACCCTCAACTCAACTGAGCTTGATTCCAGGTCCTTTGGCTGCTGACTTCGTAGGGTTGTCCAGGGACTGCCCCAAAGGAGGGCTGCCTTCTGGAAGTCCTTCTACATGGAACTCGGATCACACCCTACTCCCAGCATTGGACAGGCTTACTGAGATAGCAGTATAATCCTAATCCAATTTCTCTTCCTTGGCTGTACAACACCAATGTGTTCAACACAGCTGTTCAAGACCTTTGCTCTCAAAAGTAACCAAACTTCCCTTCTCACTGTACCCACTACACCTCCATTTTCTTGAAGTGAAAAGGCACAGGGCAGACTTGGAAATCTCCAAAATATTCACAATGAGTTCAACTGCAGGGTAGTCCTGGAGAGCATGAGGCAAATGAAGGAAAAGTCACTAATCCTATCTTGTCTTTCATAAACCTGGCTTACAAAGGGGATTTCCATTTCTACAAAGCAGCATTCTGTATGCCTGATAGGGAGGATACAGAATATGCAGCCCCAAGATTTCAGAGTGCCTCACTGTAACACATAGGAGCAGCACAGTTCAAAGATGGGCCCATTTAATCCCTCTGTTCTTAGGCCAGATGGACCTGCCCTAAGATCAATGCCAGAAAGGACATTCTTCTGGGAAACTTCCCAATGCCCTTCTCAGCTGCACAACTCTGACCTAGTTCCAACAGCGATGGCATGGTAGCACAGCTTTCATTTATACTTCACTACGTGCAAGGCAAATCAATGGATAAAATTTGAGGTCCTTGTGTGAGGAAGAGTCACAGATGGATAAAAATATTGTTAAAAGAATTAGGAAAGGGGAAAAACCAGACATTCGTGGGATTCCCTGACAACTCTGTGCAGAAGGAAGGGCTGGGCTGGAAAAAACAGGGCCTCAGGTTCCTGCCAAGCTGTCTGAGGCCCGTCCTTTCCAAATAGCTCAAAGAAACTGCCAAGGCTCCCTTGTAACCCTTTCAGAACTCCTTCAGAGAGAAAGACTGCTGTAGCCAAAGCCACTCCTACAGAGCAGCAGAATATAGGGTCTCCTCATTCCTACAAGAATGGAGCAGAGTCGGAGCAAAGTAGATCTCCCCCATGAGAACTACAGGCATATTAACCCTCTGAAAACCACTCTGGAAAACAACTGGTTTAATGGTGAATGGGAGGTTTAAATAAATGCAGCGGAAAGGAAGGTGTGCTGGTCACTTTGCAACATGAAATATCTAGAACTGATACAGTGTATTTCAAAGACCTCCAAAATCAGGGATAACTGGGGGAACGAGTCAAGTAGTGCAAGACACTCGAAGATTTCAACTAGTTCCGTATAGAATGAGGTGTTTAATAGAACAGAAAAGATCAAGCAACTTCCATCATAGCCAACAAAATCCACTGGTGCAGGAAAAGAAGAGTTGCCTAGCAAGGAACGGGGAAAGAAAAAAACAAACCCCTGAAAAAAAATGAACTACTTATACCTGTTGCTCAGTTCGACATTTACGGTAATAATCAAAGAAAAACAACTGCATATTAATAAAAAACTCAGTGTTTAGTCCGTTCAGAAGCCAACCAGATATTGCTATATGTAAGTTGAGATAGACATTAAAGATATGCTAGTGTTATTTACATGAAACGAATGTTTCACCCCTTCTTGATGTACTGTTTTCATTTCTTGTCACCTCTATAAAGATAGCCAGACAATTATTAGAGGTCCAGGAAGATTTCCATTTAGAATTCGAAAAGAATGGAACTGTTTAGTTTACAGAGACAAAAAAGAAGGGAGATGATAAAAAGATAGAGAACAAATAGTGCTGAAAATAAACCAAGCATTTCTGTTTGCCTTCATGTGATCTTATTACAGGTACAGAAATTTTTAGCAAATTTTGCAAAAGAATTAAAAAAGGAAAGTTTTGCATAATATGCACCACCTGTGGAACTCACTGCTACAACTCAATGGGACTACATTTTTTGCAGAAGGTAAAATATATGATTAATGATTATATCCACACTAGAGTACACAAAACAAAGTATTGCAAGAACTACGTGCCAGCTGTTAGCAGTTAGAGGGCAAAATCTATCTCCTGCTCGGAAAGGGAATTTCCCTGTTGCCCATTAGAATATTTTCTGTACTGATGATGGTGGAGATAGCTGCTCTGAAGCAGTGGATGGGGAGAATTGAAAAGATTAGCAGCCCAGTCCAGGATAGCAAATCCTGTGTTTACATTAGGGTAATGTCAGTTTGTGGAGGCAGCTGAAAAGAGGAAACCCAAAATAATTTTGCAGTATTCGATTGGGAGACATTCACTCCCCTCAAAGTATCAACATGGGCTGCTTGCTCTCCATAGTAGGCTGTAGGGAATAGTAGAGAAAATCCTCATATCTCCTCTGGAAGTCAAGCAGTCAAAAAGAAGCCTGGTTCCCCTCAAATTTTAAGAGTTATTTGCAGAAAATGTAATTGTCGAAGGCCAGCAGACAAAGGTAATGCAGATGCTGTTCTCCCTGTGCTCAGCCAGAGCCCATCCAGGGGAGGCACCAGGCTGCAGCTCCAGTAATGCTTCCCAGAAGCAGCTGAGTAGAAAGGCCACACTTGCTCAACTCCCCTGGTGCCCTGCTCTGCCCTGCTGTTAGGCCCCAGTTATCGTCTCCAGCTCACAGCCCCAGCACTGGCTCCTACGGTCTCCCTGCACGCAGCACAAACCTCCTCTGCCTCTGGAAAGGGTCCTGTGATTAATCTCACTTATTACCTCGGAAAAGTAACAGCGCAGCGGCTGCCAGCCAAGTCCGACTCAACAGCGTCTGGGGAGCTGAGGCTGCAGGGCCAGGCCTCAGACTGTCTGGGCAAGTCACGAGCTTTCCGCCTTTCCTCTCCTGGAGCCTCCAGACAGACAGAGCCAAGGCCTAGCTGTGGGAAGCAGGGATCCTTGAGGACTGTGCCAATCCATGGTGCTGAGGACCAGAGCGAGTTCCAAGCAGGATGGAGAGCAATTGGCCCTGACAACACAAGTTTCCTTAGTGTGATCAATATATATACATATATATTTAAAAAAAAAATACAAGGCGAGCCATGTATTTCTGAAATTGAAGTCAGCCAATTCACTTCCACACTTAACAAGTTGTCACTGGTGACCCTGGAAGACGTGTGGAAAAAAAACAACAACTAAAAGTAAGAGGGTGTTGAGGCAGAAGTTACAGGCACAAATATGCATGGATGCACAGAGAGAAGAACATGCAGAGACTGGAAACAGGGTGACTTGCAAAAATGTACAGCTATCCAGGCAGTAGTTCTATTTTTCACCTGCCCTCCTCAAACCTCCTCTGAGTAGGAAGTAATAAACCCAAATTTGGGGGTCTCAGAAATGCTGCCTCTCAAGGACTGCAGGTAGAATCAGCATGACAGAGCTGCTGAGGTGATGCAGACAGAGGTCACAGAAAAATCACTGAACCCACCCTCAATTACTTCCCTGCCTCAAATAAAGAAATTGAACTAATTCAGGCATTAAGGTAAAGAGAAAAGAGAAGACAACTAGCATCGTGGGGAACAAGGAGAAGGCATGTGGCTATGCTAGCACAGGGCTGCACTCAGTCCTGTTGGGCTGCTGCTGCTCTGTCACTTCTGTAGTGCTTAGCCAGGGAGGTGTTAGGGTCACTGCAGTTTGCTCGAACTGAACTGAGGGCCTACAGTGTAACCCTCAATGCTTGCTGCTTTCTCCCTTCATTTCCTCCAGAGGCATCAGCATAGCAGAGCCTTCAAGTTACCTTACACCTAGATGCTGTGCAAACAAATAGGCTCTAAACACTTGGCAAATGCAGAACCAGAGAGCAGTCAGGTAGCTCCCACTTTGCAAGAAACTGCAGGGACCTTGAAAAAATGATTTGGAAGAGAATAAAGTTACCATCAACCCACAACTACAAGGTAATACATATGTAACATAGAGAAGAGATTTATTCTTATAAAAACTTGGCATTAGCTGCCAACATCCCAAGGAATTCTCATCCTTACTTCTAGCTGCAAGTCCATACATAGTTAACTCTCTCCCACAGCCCCAACTGCAACACCCATGCTGCTTCTGCCATGCTAAGCCCACCCTAGTCTAGCTCAAGAGTCTTGCAAAAAGCAAGACTGTCCCATCAATTGCTCACCTGTCTATCCTTGTAAGAATCACCCTGCATATCCTTTGTCTATTTCAGTCTCCCTCTTCTCATTGCTTTTCAGAGCCTGTCTAGTCAGGGTCCAAGCATGACTTCTTATTCCACATTCCTCAGCTCCAAAATTTAAAATAAAAACTGAGGAAACAACAAAGCCACTTTCACATTCCCTTCATGTCAAACACAGCCAACTGCCCCTTTGACACAAAGGATTGAGACCAGTGAACCATAATTAGCTGGTGACTGCTGTCTGGGGTCTTTCTGGCAAAACTCAAAGACTCAGTGAAACTACAGAAGCCAAATACACCAGCTCAGAGAAAACTCTCAAAAGAGACCTGAGATTCTTCCTCACAAGTCCAAAGGATATACACTTGGTGTGATCAGAGCATCTGAAACCCAGAACACATGTACCCCTAGCAATCAAAGAAATTGGCATGAAGAAGTAGTAGGGACCAGGTGGGGAATCAGGATATCCACTACACAGCCAAGGCTAAGGAAGGCCAGCAATTAAAAGGATCTGATCCTAGGAGACTGTCCTGATCTGGGAGACTGTCTGTCAGGGGATGCAGCACAGCAACCTTAGTTTGTGAGCTGGGGTGTGCAAGAGAGCAGAGTGTGCAATCATTCTGCTGTAGAATTTTTGGGATATAAATTAATACATATTTTCTATTAGAGCAGGCACAGGAAGCTTTTTAAGTAGTACTGGATTTCCTGCACCTATGTTGTTGATTTGTACATGAGCAGTAAATATATGCAATGTGACCCTGAAATACCTGAGATAATAAATGTCTAGACAGCATCTTCTGGTTTTCCACCCTATTTGATCCTTCTAGGCAAGGAAAAATAAAAATGAAAAGCAGAGATTGTTTGGAAACCTGGACATACAGCAGGTATGTGCACACAGCCTGTGTGAGAGCTGTTGCTATTACTATCACTGAGAGTGATACCAGACAAAAAAATTGAAAAAGCATGCATTTATATAAATTTACACCAGATTAGACAAGTCTACCAAAGAAATATAATTTCTTGATGAACCTGAGCACCTTGGCAGAAATTAAGAGCTAAGAAGTATTTCAGTCATGTCAAGCAAGGAAAAGAGGAGAATCCCTTTTCTCTGACTGCAGTAGCTCTTTACAGGCTCTCTGATACAAATTCGACTGCCATTCTACCCTCTGACTGATGACAAGGAAGCCTGCCTGGCTGCCCTAACCAAATTAGGTAAGTCTGCCATAAAATCCAAGGAAAAAATATGCTGACCTGTTTAGAAGTGCAAGGTTGATCTTCAGATTTGAGATAGATGTTATGAAAGAGCAAGAAGCTAATGAAACAGACCTCAGAGATCACTGACCACTTCACTGCTCAACTGCCAATTTACTGCCCCTATGAATTCTACAAGATGAACACAAGCAAGGTGTGGCTGCTGCTGAATCCAAGAAACCTGTATCAGCTAGAAAAAAAAAATCTTTCTTGCTAGTTTTGGTCCAGGTCTTAGAGATTTAGTGACCTGCAGAGCTCAAGTAATACTTGGGAATGAAATCCACTGCCTTTTTCAAAAAACAAGTGGCATAGCAGCTGCAAATTCCAGTGCCAGAAACCTCTACTAATCTCCATTTACTGTCCTCACAACTAGGGATTACACAGCTATTTGCTAACAGGTACTTCAAGACTAGTTTATGTTCTGAATCAACAAGTTTCATTCTGTTAAATACCTGATTTTTTTACCTTTATTATGAAATCAAGAATGCTTTCAGGAAAATGCTTTTTCAGGAGCAGCTCTAGTATGGTCTTGGCTTCAACTGACTCATAGTTTCACTGGACAATGAGGAATCACTTTCATGGTTGTTGTCTTTGGATTACATTACTAAAATTGTGATAAAAATTATATATGGTAATCTTTAATAATTCTACTACAAAACATGTAATCGCATTTCATGCCTTTTACAACACAATGTGAAGGACTCCTGCCCAATGGATTGAGTGAGAAGTGAGAGAGAACTGAGATAGGGCACTGAGATAGAACTAGGATTAAAGAAGGATAGAACAGATTTGGCATAACTTCATTGATATAACTTGGCATATTGATATAACTTTGGCATAACTTCATTGAGGGCAACAAAGGCAGGTCTGCAGCAAATGTGGCAGAGGTTGATAATCATGTCACAGCAGTCAGAAGAAAGGCCACATACAACTTGGAACATTTCACCTCTTGTGCAGCCATGCAGGCTTCTTTGTCTGAGGTGCAGCAACAGGCTAGGCCATCATTTGAGTGGAAACAGTGCAAATGCTTATAGAAAGTGGCTAAAAAAGAAACTCAAAATGCACAGCAGTGCAGATTTATAAAATAACATTTTAACATATCTAGAACGGTCCTCTGTCTCTGTATTACAAACCCAGGACCTCCTTTGCCTTTTGGCAAGCAGACAACTAATTTGGCACCTTATCTCATGCAAAGAAAAGGAATCAACAAAAGAAAGGATAAGTTCTTTTGAGATACATTTAGATAAGTCAGTACTGGGAGAGTGGGAGTTAAAGGGGAAGATGATTTATCTAAAAGAATAGCCTGAATCCTACCGATTTGCAAGCATCAAAGCAAAATTTTCTAACCAACTTCAGCAGCACTAAAACGGCTTAAATTTGCCACAGAGGCATACAAAGTGTCCTGTGAGGACTGCACTGCAGAGACAGATGTTTGAACTGGAGCTAAGTGCAAGCCAGATAAGAGACCCATTTACAGAACATTTCCATCCTTGCTGAATTCTGCAACTGATAGACAAGAATCTCAATGGAACAAAACAGGAAGCTTTTCTTCAGTCATCCAGCACTGAGCACAGGCTGACACCCATCAGACGACCCTCTATGAATTGCTCGCTCCAATGTAACAGACCAAGTAGCAAAAAAGGCATTTACAATACAAGATAGTCGTCTCCATATATTGAGACCTTGATATTCCTTTTGGAATTCTCTCATTAAACACAAGTTCACAGACGAAGTAATCCAGCATTTCCTCAAGAATTTTTTTTTTTCTTTTCCATTTCCAGATTTACACAAAACTCTTAACTCCCAGTATTTTGGCCATTCAATGAAAGCAGCCATGAAGATAAAATAATTCAATAGGGAGTCAGTCTTAAGGCATCTTTCCGATTCTTGTTCTGAGGATATAAAACAGAGCAATTGAAGTAATAAAAGACTAAATGCCTTGTAAAAGGTTTGAAGTTATGACTGGAAAATTTTGAAGTATTTTCAGATTGTTGTACAAAATAAAACAGAAATTTTAACTAAAGGCATTAAACTATGCACACAATGCTAGATGAGGCACCACCCTGGAAGTCATTCAGAATGGAGTTCTGGGTGGGGTTTGCAGCTGTCTGTGAGCCCATGCAAAGGTGCAAACAGAGCTGAAAAGGGAATGGAACCTCTAGGACAGCCTGCATGCTGCTGCTCTCCCAAGCCATGTAGGAGGGGAAGGCACTTTACACCTGTTGGATAGGTTCTTTATTTGGACTAGGTAATAGCTTGCCTGGATGGGATCCAAGAGCAGAATCACCATCACTTCTCTCAATAACTTTAAACCCCTGAGGCAAACATTGTGCCGGAACAGAAACAGGCCAGGAATTCATTTCTCACATTCCTCTTCTTTAGGCAGGATGAAAAGTAGTGACTGATGAAATAAGAACAATTTACTTGAGCTTTCCAAATCCCATTACAGTCTTTCTATTGAAGGACCCATTTGGGAAAGGATCACCACTCAGATCACATGCCTTCTGCACTGCTTGTCTTTCTCCCTCTCTCACTTCCCTCCATTTCCCAGTAGCATTCACGCACCAGTGATAAAAGTCAGTATTTTCATGTACACAGTGCTTTCCACACCTAAACTCATGTCTTGGAGAAGCTCTGCTTTATTATTCTCTTTTAAAAGACAAAAATGAACACTTAGGCAAAGGAATCAATATTATTTACTGGAATGGCAAAGGAAGAACTGAAATCTCCAGCAGTCTTGGGCTTGTACTCCAGCGTGGTTACTGCAGCAAGTTGGCCTTGTTCCTGGCTTCCAAGATTCAGACTTCAGTGCAAGTAAATCTTGCTGCTCTTTGAACCACAGGGAGAATGGTTTTACTGCAGAATCCCTACAGCCCTCTGCCCTGATTCCAAAGAGCGCATAAGCCGTAAATATAAATTCCAATGCCCAAAATTAATATAGAATATAAAGAAGACATCTGGAAAAGAAACTCTGATAAACACTGCTCTTTGAACAATCTAAACTTGATATTCATAGAAAAAGCATAAAGATTAGGATTTAGTGGAGATTTTTGCAGCATCAGGTCTAAGTTTGTATTCTGCATATATGTCTCAACACCAGCAAACCTAAACTAATAGATACAGGGACAGGAAATGTTCAAGGAAAAACAGACATTTCCTTTTCATCCACCATGTTCATCTATGCCCTTATTTCACTATGAACCTGACAACTCTGGCAACATAGCTATTTTCATAGGGCTAGTTTCTAGACCTGAGAGGAACCATTACTAAGCCCTTAGAATCATAGAATTGTTTATGCTGGAAAAGATCCTCCTTTTAAGATCCTCAAGTCCAGCTGTTAACCTTAACACTATCAAGATCATCATTAAAACATATCCCTAATACCACATCTACACATGTTTTAAAAACCCTCAGGTGACTCCACCACCTCCCTAGGTGGCCTGTTCCAGTATCTGACAACCCTTTTGGTGAATAAATTTTTCCTAATATTTAATCTAAATTTCCCCCGATGGAACTCGAGGTCATTTCCTCTTGTGCTATCATTTGTTATTTGGGAGAAGAGACCAACACACACCTTGCTACAACCTCCTTGCAAGGAGTTGTACAGAGTAATATTGTGCCCCCCACTCCCCAAGGCTCCTTTTCTCCAGGATTAACAACCTCAGCTCTCTTAGCTGCTTCATAGCAGACTTGTGCTCCAGACCCTTCTCTGGACGCACTCTTGCATCTGAGCAAGAAGCCAAACACAAATTACAAATGAGGTCCTGAGTGATTGCATTCTTCAAAAAGCTAGAGCAGCAATTTTAACTTACCTGGCTTCTGAAGGGACAGATCTTTTGTCATCTTTATGAGTGTCTGACTGAACAGGCCACAGTGACCCTCTTTTGTTGAGTGGTGACCAGTAGCTCTGTATGGCAGCTGCATTCCCCTTGCTTATAGCTCCACTTGCCAAGTCCAGGTTTGTTAACTAAAGAGGTAAAAAAAAAAACAACAAACAAAACAAAAACAAACCCAAACAAACTATCAGAAACAATTAAAAGCCAAGAAAAGAGATAAAGGTGTCACTAAGTAAATAGGATAGAGTATGTACTAAGAGAAGTGAAACTGCTAGAAAACGGGAACATTCAAATGCAAAAACACTGTGCTAGTTGCATAAAGCAGTGAGAGATGACACCAACATCCACCATGCCTGAGATGAATTCAGGGGCCAGCATGAAAATTACAACCCTTCCAATCACAGAACAGAGGAGGAAAAGGACAAAGATGGGGCAAAAATCCCAAAGTAAAGAAGTTCCTGCCATGTGAAAAATGAACTCCACACACACTGATCAAAAGCTAGAAGCTTATATTACACTGAGCAGAGACCAGAGTATCTCTCCAATCACCTTGAGCTGTGTCAGCAAGCCAACCACATGCACCTCTCCTGTCTCTACCCCTCTCTACACAAACATACAGGCACAACCCAAACAAATAAGTATCTTGGATATAGAACTCAAACCAAAACTCAACCAAACACTGAAGAAACTGCTCATACAACCACTTACAAAGAACTGTGTTTGCACAAGTAAACGCACAAAAATCATGTTAGGTGTACATTTGCAATATCAAGCTCTAAATTCCTATTTCAAAGCATGGGAGATGAAGAGATTTAAAAGAGCAGTTCTATAGATATTAAAATGCACAAAATATCTTTTTAATCCAGCCTTGGTTTTGGCTGGAATACTTCACCTTGTTTGAAGTGTTCTGAAAACGGAACAATAAGCATTGAAAACATTAATTCAAATTAATAAAGTTTCAGAACACTATAAGCAATTGAAGATATGATCTTACAGTGGGACAATATCAGGCAAGTTTAGTAATGGGTAGTGTTATCCACCTTATATGGAAAATAGTATTAGGTGTCATTTTGGTGCCTCTACTTCTCCCTTAATTTTGCTGTGTTCTGTACAATTTAATTAGAATTTAAAGCATCTTCATAGCAGTAACAGAAAGCTTCAAATTAAGACTTAGCTCTGACTGTGCCAGGCACTATACAAATACCTAACAATGGCAGTTGCTGGTCACAAAGAATTCATTGTCTGAAAAGAAGGAAGAATGGTAAATGATGAAAACACAGAAGGCAACATGGTAAATAAAATAGGTTATATACAATTGTTAGCTTGTCAGCAACTGTGATCAAACTTCGCTAACACATCCAATGTGTGAAATGAAGATGACTTCATCCAATTTTCTCTCCTCATCATCTTGATGCCAAGAACCATTTGGTCTGACAAATTACTACCTCAATCCTACTCTGTTACTGTGTCATGCTTTTCTTTTTAATTATCATTGTATCAATGTATCATTGTTTATTTGAAAGTTGTCTTTTTAAGCAGGTGAGCAAATAATAGCATGGGTAACAGCAATATTTCACACATTCCCAAGAGACAGGTGTTTAAACTACAGCAGGATTAAAAACAGGCAAAGGATTCAGAAAGAGAGAGAGAACACCAGCAGGAATATAAGGTTTAGCTGCACCCAGCCCATCCAGACAGGTGTTACTGCTTGTTACCGTGCCATGCTTTGAGACATGTCAGCTGCTACAATTAGCTGGCCAGGATGTTGTTTGGGAGGATTACTGAGGCACTCCCAACACATCTGTGCTCAGCAGTGGCTTCATTTCCTAGTCTTCCTGTGCACCTGATGGAACTGCATTCCTCCCTTTACCAAGCAAATCAGTTGGTACTTGGTTGTAAAACATAATGTAGAGCACCTGGACCAAAATATCCATATAGAAGAACTTGTAGCTTCAGAAATAGTACCAATGGAGCAAAACCAAACAAAAAAAAAATCTCTCCAAAACCAAGAAAGGCTAGTGGTGCTCAACAGAAAAGGTGGTTTATGGTGTGGATCTGTAAGAATTTAGTTTTCAAACTGAGTTGCAACAAGATGGGTTCAAACCCTCCTGCTTGGTAAGATTCCTGTTTTTCATTAGCAGTGATTGACTTGAGAGCATTTTTCCTGACACTGATAGTATGACAGGAGACCTATGTGGGCTGCACTGCACACTTCAAACATCCCAATTTTCAAACATCTCTTGCCACATCTACACATTCTTTGTGGACCTTGTAAAAGGCAAGACAATACACAGCTAATATCTCTCACGATAGAAAGATTCATAAAGTTTTGCTACAATTTTTAAACTGATTGGGGCAGCAAAGATCTGAGAAGCTGAAAGGAACATGCTGACTGAAGAACACCATGATGCAGTAAATCCCCAAAATCTCTCACAGAAGAAAAAGAACCCACTTGATGTACTATTTATGATACAGCATGAAAAAATGGGGGGAGGGGAGAAGAAACGTGAGTTGTCACAACCATATCAATAGAGAGCTGTGTTAGGAACAGTAAGTATATGTACTATTTACTTCAATATAATGCTAGCAAGCCAAAAGACAAATGCATAATGCTGAAATACTTTTCTACATTTGTTTTTATTTTTAAATGTTACAAGATAAGTTTATGACTGCAATACACTTGGCCTTGCCAGCAGAGAAACATCAGCTTAAAAGAACTGATTTCTATGGTCATGCCTTTTTCCGAGAAATTTATTTCTGGAAAAATTTTAAGACTGAAAGCAAGGCCACAACACAGAATGATACTCCAAAGTGCTGAATATAGGAATTGAGGGGTTTGTTTTTGTTAATCTGCTTTAAAAATTCAATATGAAATATGAACTCTCCAAGTACAGATAGGAATAAAAACTTCAGGATAGAATTTACTTCCAATTAATAGCAGCTTACAGACAAAGATCCATTGTATAGAACTTCTGAGAAATCACAAGCAACAGTGAGAAAAAGAGGTTAATATCTTTCACTTTTCTGATCCACATTATACTAGTCCTTCAAGAGTTTCCCATTATCATATTAAATAATCATTTTCTATAATAAAGTTAGTATTTTCTTTTTGATCTTCTCTAATGGTTGAAATAAGCTAAAGCCATCAATTTTAACAATCAGAAAAAGAAAATAATAATAATAATAATAATAATAATAATAATAATAATAGTAGTAATAATAAAGAGTGTTGTAGATCAGCCTCTACAGATTCAGGATAAGCCTCCTGAAAGCCTGAATGCTTCTCTTGCTAGTTTGTAGGAGTCAACCAGGGTGAACAGGGACACATCACCACTAGAAGTTGTTACTCTGGCCCTCTTGACAGGCAGTGAAAAAGTGACATAAATTTTCATTACCATCATCCTGAACAGCAGATCCAAAGTTTCACTGGTCAACATGTTACAGTGAGCAATACGCTACAAATTGCCTCCAGTTGGCAGTTTTAGCACTTTTCTGGCAGAAGCCAGTCATATCTTGTTGCCTAAAAAGTGGTGAAGATTGGAGATGTACAAAGTCTAAAGATCATTTCTCTTACTTGGTGCCACATTGCACCCTCCACAGTTCACACATCTCACATTTCCATTTGGATCTTTCTGACTGGTGAGGAGGAAAAGGGGTCCAGAGCTCAAGCTATATTTCACATGTCAAGCCTAAAAGATACGCCAAAAGAATGCAGTAACCATAGGCCTACTTTGTCTCTTCCAAAAAGTCTTCAAAATGATAAAATGTTCACAGTCAGAAGCAGGAGGAGACAAAGTTTTCAGCACAATGTACCCTATCAACAGGTTACAACAGCATACATGAATAAATTGTTAACTGAGAAACCTTTTTGTTTAAAGAAGGATTGGACAAGGATCATGATAAGATACATATAAGATCACTACTCCTCTGCCTTAGGATCAGGCCAGAATCCTTAAATTTTGATGAGTCAAACAGGACAAGATGACACTATATCATGAGCTCAAATAGGGAACTATTCCACTTGAAAACTGAAAATGTGCAAAATGTTTCATCATTTCTAGTGTGTTCTCCTTTGCCTTTCAATCTATTTTTACCCACATGCTCTGTAAGCATATGTATCCATAAGTTTATACCGTTTGACTCCTTCAAGACTCTTCAGTCAATCCCCAATTCTCCATTGTATTACTTACTGTTCATCCAGCAACACCAACGTTATCCAACAGCTTGCAAATGAAATGTGCTTTTTCTCTCATTACCTGGCTTCCATAGTCACAAGTATTTTCACTTGCCAAGCCTTCCTCAAACACAGATACCCCTAAGGCTTTCAAGACGCATGAAATCTTTAACAGAAGGGAAGAGCTAAGAACTTGCCATGTGGAGGGAAAAAAAAGAAAAAAAGAAATTTTGCTGTATTTTTTCAGTTATTTTTCTTCCTTCAGAGATGACTGACTAGATGCTACAACAATATAAATACTCACTGTTAACCTATCCTCTCCCTAGCATGTGTTGCATTTTCCTAGCTTTACCACAGAGCTCCCAGGTATATCTGGGATCCAGGACAGGCTAGCATGACTTGGTCTAACACAGCTTGCAGGTCTGCCAGTACAGCTGGAAATAGTCCAGCTGCCTTGCTTTCCTTAATGCATCGAGATACTGGAACCCAACAGGCTATCCCAGTATGGGGGGAAAAAAAAATAAAAAAAAAAATCACACAATCTTAACGTGCCTCTTAAGAGGCAAAGGAAACCCCAAATCACAGATAAGACACACACACAACCACTGCCTGAGCGGTGCAGCAAAATGTACCACTACAAATTCCATGAGGAAATTGTGTAATACAAACAGATTTTTCTAGAACCACCTTTCTGTTACCCAGGCCATCTTGCTGACCGCACCCCATACTAAACCACCTTCATTTTATGTACAGATTTGAATTCGCAGTAACAACTGGCCAGGAGGGAAGAACCGGGGCTAACAGGCTGGGAAGTGTGAAATCTGTGTGTGTACCAAGGCTGATCTGGCCAAAGGCCTGTGACATTCCTTCTTTGCTCTCTGAGCTTACCAGCTTACAGGATATACATATGCATACAGAGCACAAGTGTTCCAGTCTCCAGAAAACGTTCCAGACAAAGACCTGCCAAAGACATTCCTGGGAAACCTGACAAACTTGCAAATTCCTTTGTAGCGTCTCCAGCATATGCATCCATTTAACAATGAAAAAAGAAAACCCAAGTTAGTGCTGCTGCTGTGGATGGTTGAACTCCCTCTCTTCCTTCTCCTGAAAAAGTCAGGCTTTCATTTCGACACTCTGCCTCAAAACTTCCAGTGGGAGTGATTTTTACAAGGCACAATCCTGCCAAAAGTTTGATGATCAGGGTGTAATCCTTCCCATAACATGAGACCTAGCTATTCAGCCTGGCCTGTTTGGTGACCATCTGCAGATGTTGCTGCATCATAACAAAACCCTCTGATTCTATTCCCTGTGGAGCCTCAGAGCAGAAGGAGTTCAACAAGAGCACAGCAGAAACTACAGTGATTTTTCACTTCCTACAACCTCTGCTGAGACCAACTGGTTGCATTATTGCTGCTGCTACAAATCAGCAGTAATAAAAGTAATTCCAGCTCCTGTGTGAACAGTTCGAGTGAGGAGAAGGTGGGGCCCTGCAGCAGTGCAGAGGTGTGTGAAAGAGGAAAGAAAAATGGCCCCCAGAGGTGACTGCCTGCTTCTTGCTCCTCTTACTAATTACAGTAAGATGCCTTTTTTCTTTACACTTCCCTTTCTCTCCAGCAGTGGAAGCATAAAAACCAAAGAAATGGTCACAAAGAAACTAAAACTAAGACTCAGAAAAAGTGGGTTGAGTCAAATCAAGGGATCATCACTGAAAAAAAGCCAAAACTCCTCAGTGGGCAAAACAGCCTCACCAAATTTCTGTAAGTATTTGCTTCACCCTAAATTTAATGCTCTTGTTATGCTGTTCAGGTCTAGACAGGAAAGAGCTGATGCCCACTGGGACCTGTACAGTACATTTTGGCAGACTGGCAGTTTGCTCTGTCGAGGACAAGGCAGACGAGGGTACCACACGGTGTAACCAAGACAGCGAAATGAGGAGTGGTGTGGCTTCCAGTACTGCTGTAGCTGATGTTAAGATGAAGCTCACTATTTTGGGATTCCCGTAGCATATACAGGGTCCCTCTGGGACATTGTAAAATGTTCCATTCAATTCTTCCTCACTCCCTCTCCCTGGTCCAAAGGCTTAGTAAACTCATCTGCTTCTTGCTCATTTCCACCTTCTGTCTAAATGAAAAATATAGAATAAGACAAGTGGCCCATCCTCCACTGGATCTGTCAGTGTGTTTGCAGGAATCCTGGCTGCTGGATCTTGGGCACTGACTGGCTGCATAGCACAGAAGGAGGCAGCTCTGTATAGCCCTTGCCTGGGTGGTCTGATGTTATCCCTGTGATAAAACTCCCCGGCTGCAAGAATTGGAGCTATTCCTGATGATAGCTGGGACCTGAAATCTCTCACTCTCCCACACACACACAGAGTCAGAGCTCCCACCAGCTTTCCCCTCCTTCTCTTCCTCCTCCTCTTGGTCAAGCTGGCCAATTCAACATTCTTCAGTTCCCTAGCATTAATAACCACAAAGTACTACAGCCTGCTAGATATCAGCTGCTGCCCCCCTCACCAGGCAGTGATAGGGACCTCACACAGATACAGCATTGCAAAAGAATTTTTACCTTACAGTGTGCTTCAGAAAGAAATTGCGTGTTATTCACAAAAAAAACCACTCATGTGCATCCAGGATCCAGCCACCTGGCTCTGGATGTACACACATACTGTGTATTTTCATGTCCTCCCTGCAGAGTCTTCCAATACAAAAACATAGAAATGTTTTATGCTAAACACAGATGAAATAAAGATTTTAGGATGAAAGCCTGGTATAGAAGGAAAAGTAGTCTGAGTAAGTCTTCAACTATCTGTCCATCAGGAAAGGCCAATGGCTTACAGTAGGTACAGGTAAAAAATCCCTCTTAGTTCAGCTGTCCAGAAGCCCTAAAGCAGTCAGTAAGATCTCTACATCACAAATCAAGGCAAGAAAGGCAATTAAGTTCCTCTCCAATGAAGTGGGCTTGCTGAACTGTATCTTCAGGCTTCATTCCCCAATTCATCACCAATATACCTGCCTTGTTTCCCTAACAGTACTGTCACCATCTTAGGCTCATGCAAGGCAATGAGCAAACTGAACAAGAAAATTTCAGGAAACTAAAAAATTGTATTGTTAATATGCACCATTAACCACTACACTACACACACTGACAAAGACATCATCACTTTGTAAAAATAATTAGCAAGCATCTGATTGACATAACTAGGGAAATCATCAATTTCAGATACCGAGTTCCTCACAAGTGTCTCAGTAACACCCTTACCATAATGAAAAGATTGACTACAGTAAAGTAATGTAACAAAGAAAAACTCATAAGTATGGAAGCAGCAGCATAGCACATGTTCTTCAGTATAAAAGGTCAGTTCCAATCAAAGGCTTATATGGTTTCCACGCATATAACAAACATTTTATTGATAAGACAAATGAATTTTTTATTTCTGTATGGTAAAACCTAGGGATCTATCATTTGCAAAATGCTCATTATTCTGTCTGAGGAAACTACAGCCTACTAGTTTTTCAGCCTTAATTGTATCTCATTTCAGGGAGTTTCAGAAGGTAAATAAATTCTGTGACAATAACTATTCACTTTTATTATAATTTTTCCACTCCAATAGCTTCTTGCTAAACTGAATATCGTCTTCTTATTATGAGAAACACGAAGAAACGAAACTTTATTTACCTTGTCTTTCATTGCTCTGTGTAACTACTTCACACTTATCTCCTCCCTCAAAAAACTTAGTGCTTTCACTTCCTCATTAAAACTGCATTTGCAGTCAATCATCTGTGAATCCCAGTTATTTTTCCTAAATTCACTTTAGAAATGTCACCCAGAAGTGGAAACAGTTTTGAGGGAGGTTATATAACTGATGCTTACACAAAAACATATATATCCTATCCTTTTCCTTAATCATTCAAGAGGTTAAAATTATTGCTTATCATATAGTCAGTTATTTGTAAATACTGAACTTCATCTGCCAATGTCTACCCCAATTAACACAGCTCTTAAATTTCTACTAGTTTTACTCATAATAATCAAAAAAAGAATGCAAGCATAGTGACAAATTACCAGGAGGCAGGCTCAAGTTTAAGTTTACAGCACACACCTAACTTCATTGTAACTGAACATGGGACTCTTGCAGCCCACATTATACTGAAGGTAACAAGAAGTTACCTCATGTAGTAAACATAAGCTGCACAAACATGGATGAACACACAAAGTAGTTAATCTGCAGGAAATTCAAACTCTATATTACCTTGAATTAATTTGCTTTTATATTCATTCTTTAAGTAATAAAATGCCTTATTAATGTCCTTATGAACCTCCTCCTTTCAAACCTTTACTTTTATACTGGGTTATGTACATTCTGTATTATGCATCTTCAGGTATCCATTTACTATATAGCAAATTGACTAGTTATTTTGTTGTTTGCTTTTTGTCTTTTTTTGATCTGTAATAAAACTTTCTTTATCATCCTACAGACACCTGTCCATCCTAACAGCATTTGCTGAAAGCTTGTCAAAAAACTCTTTCAGAAGTCTGAATATGACCAAGTTACACTAAGTGCTATTCTACTCACTTCAAAGAGCTCTAATAGATAGGACTTAATAGATTATTCATTTTCTTATGGCCATCTGAGATCAGATACCTCCTTATTAGCCTATTCAGCCACTGCCTTAGCAGGTTAACACTAGACCCTCAAAGGCACATTTACCATAGAGATCTCAGTTGCTTGCTCCCAGAAACACTGGGTAGTTAATGAGAGGCAGACCTTTCTATTTTTGGATGCTTTGGAGTACTATCGTTAGATTGCACATACTGCAAGAATCAGGGAGTGTCTGAAATATATAGTATGGATAGAGGTACCTAACTCCTACTGTTGTTATAATCTCAAAATGAGCTGTATTTAGAAATAGTAGAAAAACAACTTAATGAAAAGCAAAATGTTCCTACACACTTTGTGACAGTCTGCAAGGAATAAAAACTGAGTACAACAGAACAAAACGGCACATCAGTAAGGTTCTACCTTCCTACATCTCCACCTCACATACACTGAGTATCAGCCCATCTGATGTTTCAGAAGTGAATAGAGAGGACTGACTAAGACAGAAAGCTCATATAAACAGAAAAATCTTGTTTTCTTAAGAGAACAGATCTTAAACATTTTTTTCAAAGTTCATCAGATACTTAAAATTTTCCTTTGGACATTAGTATTTTAGTAGCAAATAATAAAGTAGCATCAATAATATCAATAAAATTATATCAATAAAAAATAACTCAATAATAAACTTATTTACTATAGAGGCTAGAAAACAAGAATATAAAAGAGGAAACACAAAACAGGTGCTTTGGGGATGGGTAGAAAACGGTAAAGAACAGCAGAGATTGGAGAGGGACAGAGGTGGACTCCCAACCAGAATGACAACACCATTCCAAGCACAGCTGCTGAGGTTACATTCCTGGGAACCCCAGAGACCCACAATATTATATGGATACCAGAAGCAATTCTCACAAAAATGGGAATGGAAAATAAGCTTCCCAGCTGCTTTTGGAAGGAGGTATGTATTCAGAGTACCCCAGCCTCCACGACACAGCTTGGCACAACACAGGGAACCAATGCACAAAGATATTCAACTCTCACATAGAAGTTCTTGCCCTTGGGGGGGAGGGGGGGAAACCACACAAAGCAAAACCCCCCACAAAAATACAGTCCACAGCAACACTAGTATTTTCAAAAGTCACTCTTTCATATACCTCCTCCAAATCAATGGTCCTAATCTTATCATGAAACATAATTAAATCCATATATCAAGTCCTTTTCATACCAGCCAGGTACTTTCCAACAAGGTAGAGTAACTCTGAGCTTCTGGAATGGCTTTAAACAATTGTACTATTTTTATTATTAGGTAAGTAATGTTCTAATCTTCATGCCAATTTATTTAAGAATGCTTTTTAAAAAATACTATCATATTTCAAGGGGTTTAAACAGAGAAGTGAAAAGGGGGAAAATAACAATTCAGAGTTTCCTGTCTAGAAATGTATAGGAAAGTAGTGCCCTGTTTAATTAAGTGACCCTATATGAGCCTTTTCTCCTCTCAGTTTTCAATCCCTTAATTCTCCTGTCCTAAAGCCATCAGAGTTTCATAACCCAGAACCCTCAAACACTCCCATCTTAAGCCATTTCCCCTTTCATCTCATACCAATTGTCTTTAACTTGCCAGTTCTCTCCAGGCGTTTACTAAATCCTCTCTCACATATTTCTCTGTCTCATCTGCCTCTGCCTTCCCTCTCCTGGTTCAGGCCAAATCCAGGTCCGCCCAATTCTAAAACCATGCAGCATTCCCAGGTAGCTTCAACATTACCTATTCTTCTGCAAATCACTTTCCAAACTGCCAGCCTACTCTGCAATTCCTGCACTTCTATTTATTCAATGTCCCTGCTTCAAATCCACATCCATGCCTACGAGTTCAAAGACATCCTGGTTCCAGGTCCCTCAACAATAAGCCCAAGCCTTGCTGCCCTACTATTATGTTTTATTGTATGCCAATACCTCTTACTGCCCTTGTTGTCATGGTAGCCCTGTCTTCTCACAAAACCCCTGAGTCCTTCTTGCAAGACAGGCTTTAAAATCCAGGCTGGATCAAAAAAATAATCATAATGACTCTTTAATGACTGACAGAAGAGTAGAATGTGTCCATGTGAAAAAAAAAAAAGCATAAGCAGTAACTGCATGCTTTAGTTATGATACATTGGGCTTTGCAGCTACATCTGAACCTTCCAAAACATCACTGTTTCAAGTGTGCTTAAAATAATGGTCTCCACTTAGAAATTGCTATGTGCCATAAATTCAGTACTGAAGAAACAGACTGCCTTAAAAACTGTTCTCAACTAAATCCAAATATTCATACTAAGCAAGCTTCAGATTCAGATTTCATCTCTCCAAAGGCATTATTTAAAAAACATGGCCAGAAAAATCACAGTAGAGAGCAGATGTCTAGAACTAATGGACACAGGCTCAGGAAGGAAGCTCATTGTCAGACAGAACTCCAGCTCTAAACTTCTCATTGACTCGTGAATTTCTTTCTACATGGATCCTTTCCATGAAGACACAAAATGACAACGACATAACCCAACATGTTTCTATATTTCACTGCTGAAACAAAGCTTGTGCCAACACTGCATAGTTGAATACAAAATATAGCAGAGTCAGAAAATCACCAGTGTCTGCTAGGAACTGAGGTGTCTTTTGTTTGCTTGTAGCAAAGCAAGGTAGCATCACCATTTTCCTTCTTTGCAATTCCCACCTCTTCTGTGGGAAAGTATCTTGGAAGAACCCAGAAGCAAAAGCAATGCAGACACATTTACTACAGCAAATATATTTCCAGGCTACCCATGTACTTCACAGCCACCTTCACTCTTGAGTATACCTACACAGACTGACTGACTGCTGGCTAAACAGGTTTCAGCTGCCACCCGAGTATGCTCCTTTGCCACCCAACACAGCTGTGCTCAGGGAACTGCTGCCCTTCCCATACAGATCTTTCTGAATTCCTTTCTTAATTCCACCTTCTATACTTCCTGATTTTTCTAGGAGTAACTAGCCATGGTAGGAATACAGGAGTTTAAAAATCATTTAATAGCTACACAAATGGCTGCAAGAAGACACATTGGGTTCTCCAGACAGACCTAACAAACCACAGCAGTTGAAGCAGAATGGGTAATGAATGATTTTAGGGAAAAAGTCTATGAACTTAATTTTCAAAGTTCTTTTCTGGAAAAACTGAAATGAAATAGATGCATTTTAATTTTTTTCCCAAGTATTTGTTTAGATACTAACTTTTATCCAAGGAGCCACTTTCCATCACATATTTAGCTTTCAACAAATCAGCATTTCCTGAATGAAAATGTTTCACTATCAAAGTTTTTGAACAGTTTTACTGACATTTCACTTAAAACTAGCTGAGAACCAGACTGACAGCTCTGAGTACTACTAGACAAGCAAACAGGAACAAGTTGTCTAAATAGGATCTGGTCTTATGCAAGATCAGCCCTCAGCATCACAAGTATAGCCAGTGCTCACATTCTCTCCCAAGTCCATCAACAAGAAGGGACTTTATTTTTTGACATATCCTTTAAAAATTGAAGACCTATCTGCAAAGAAAAAAATCTATTCAGCTTCCTAAAGTTATAAATGCACCCCACATTTTGAAATAAATATACTGCCAATAGCATAATCAGATATTCAAAATCCAAACATATAAAAATAAAATTGAAAGAAGCAGAGAGAAGCAAATACCAACAGCTGTTGCAACTATTAAACATGCTTTAAAAAACTTAGCAAAATATAACCATTAAAACAGTAATTCCAAAATACAAGAATCAAACTAACACATTCAAATCATTTGTCTCCAGCAAGTAAAGAGAAAAAAATTACTGTCCAGGGCAAAGTGCCTATGCTGGAAAATCTGCAGCTGGCACCTTAATTAACTGAGAAGTGCTCAGCTTGAACACCTTTGATGAGTTCAACTATAGCATATTACAAAGCAAAAAAATTGTTTGTGTGTAGCCACTTAGGAGATAATTCAACAAGAAATATGAAACTAAGTGGAATTCTACCAGAACTCAATGTACAATGTCACCATGTTGGAGAAACGGATTATCATTCCCCATGCTAGTAAGTATTTCATTACGTCTTTACAGTGTTACTGGAATACAGAATTTACATCAGAACCCATTCTGCAGACTCTCATTGCCAGCACTGTGATGACACACTGGAGGGATAATGAAGCAAATTGCACGGAAGCACAAATCTGAGAAGACTTGGGTTTATTGCCTAGTAAGACAAAGCATGGATTCCATTTTTTATAACGTATTTTCTAATCCTCTGCCTTTCCTCCTATAAAATGACTTCCAGACATTCTTGTCATCTCACAGAAAATCAAAATTTTGGTGACTGTAAAGACTTTGAAACAACAGGACAGAGAGAAACTTTCATGAGATTTTCTGCTTGCAGCATATCTCAGCCCAGCCCTGCGCTCACACAGAAGCCTGAAACAAACTTCTCCCTTGCACAGGGACTCTACTTCAGTGCTTACATACCTGCTGTGTAAGGAAATTGACGTGGCTTGATAGGGAATACTGGCAAGGTGCTTGCTTTTCTGCCAGCTGCTGCAGTTCTGCTGCCACCACACCAGGGCCGTGACGTTTGCCCTGGGAAGAAGCATGTTCTGCATCTTTGTGCGTCCTGCCTGAGCCCACACACTGCCCGCTCGAACTGCGATGGACACCTACCAAGAAACAATGTGCTCAATGAGCGATGTGTCACACAGCCTGCTGATCACAGACACACAGAAGCAGGCAAGATACCAAGAAGAATACAGAATACACCTATTCTGCATGGGTATTGCCCGTATGAACAAGTAGCAATTCCAAACCTGTATTCTCTTTATTACAATGTATCTAATGGCACCCAATTCCAGAGATACTGGCAGCTGTTACCAAGTTAAACCTGTAAAGTTTTTCCGTAAAAACAAATAGATCCCTTTAAGTAAGCTGCTCAGTTGGGAAGTAAGATGTTTTTTAATGCTAGAGGGGATGTCAATATGTATACAGCAACCCTAGTAAATATGTGCTGACCCTGATGCATAATCTAGAACAAACAAATACCATCAAAATACAAAATAATAGTATTATCAGGATCACAGCTGTTAGCCTGTGTGTGGTTCTCAAAAGTTTCCAAACAGATTACAGTCTGCATGCAATTTCCTACAGTTTCTTCTACCCTTCAAATTCTTTACGCTCTAAAGCTGCATTGCTTAACTGTGTTCTACCACAGCATGATAGAGGAGAGGTCTCTATATCTTATTTCTGGGATAGCCTTGAATATGGCAGTGCTGAAACACCCTAGAGAATGAGATATTGTAATGATTCATACAGATCCTTCCCTTCTGGGGGTCTTGACACACCTTTAAGTACTCAACACTTATGAGGTTTCATTGTAAGATTTCTATGCTTGATAGGCAACCAGAGAACTAAGAACAGCACATAGACTGAGACAGGACTTTTGCTAATGCAAACATTAAACCCACTAAAGATGTATGGGATTGGTAACATAATAAAGAAAATACACAAAACTTAATTTCACAGCTCTTTTTGAACAAGTTCAAAGGCTGAGGGGAGACCTTATCGCTATATCCACCAGAAAAAGGGTTTTTGTGAGGCAGGGGTCAGCCTCCTCTCCCAAATAACAAACAACAGGACATGAGAAAATGGCCTCAAGTTGCACCAGGGAAGTTTTAGATTGAATATTAGGAAAAATTTCTCCACTGAAAGGATTGTAAAGCATTGGAACAGGCTGCTAGGAAGTGGTTGAGTCACCACCCACAAAGATATTTAAAAGATAGGTAAATGCAGCTCTTAGGGACCTGGTTAATGCTGGACTTGGTAGTGTTAATTGTTGGACTTGGTGATCTAAAAGGTCTTTTTCAACCCAAATGATTCTATGATTGCCTGTTCATTTGGTCAATAAAAGGGCATCTGCCTAACAAGGGCTGCATCCTGCACTTCTGCTTTCTGTGAGAAATTTAGCACAAATCAACAAGACTCGGTTCTGGAAATAAAAAATTTCTATCTACTCCACAATCTTGGTACTGAACTAGCAGGTTATTATGAATCCCAGAAGACTCACCTACTTTTGCAGAGTATGGTTGGGACAAACTTTGGCTGTAGATCTGAACAGCTCTCTGAAAAGATGAGAACGGCCCAATAGTGTAGCTACCAGAACGTCGATGTAACCCTGCAAGGCTACAAGTGTCAGTGGACACTGCGTTTGTGAGGACAGAAGAGCTGTCAGGAGCTGTGCTCTGCAAGGAGGGCAGTGCGGGTGGGGACTGAATCAGTCTGGGAGCAGCTGGAGGAGCTGGCAATGAAGGGTGACCAGGTGCCTTTGAATTTTCAGAGGCTGCAGGCTGAGATGGCATCCAAGAGTTGGTACTTCTCTGGAACATGGCACCAGGAACAGAGGAAGAAGCACCAGGAGGGCTGCACTGAGGTAATTTCACTTCAGCATTTAAGGAGGTGAGTCCTTCTGGAACTATACAATGAATATACTATATGAGGAAAAAAATCTGCTTTTTAGGTCCTTTGATAATATCAACACAGCGAATGCCTGTATTCAGACACACTGAAGCCAGAATGACCTCATCTACCAGCAGAGACAAGAAGAGGTTCTACATGATAAATATCCTCTTTCAAAGTCTGCCATATCTAGATCATCCCCCCCAGGAAGGGGCAGCTAACTCTTTCCCACTGCCTACTCTACAGTATCATCTCTTGTGTTTAAAAGTAAAAATTGGGCATTTGGATCTCTCAGTTTGAACCCAAAGGTTCCAATCTTTGTTTAAAACAGTATTAAAAACAGTATATGCAGTCAATTTTTTTTCTAATAATTATTTAAGTCAGTTCACTTACAGCTTGATTTAGCTTCTTTGGGTTTACAGCCCTTTAGTGCTCCTTCTGCAGACAAATCTGAAAGTGAACTTCTGGAATGATCACCTTTCATTTTTTTCACCATCTCAGGATGCTCTATAACAAAATCAAGGAGTCAGGAAGTAGAACATTGCAAATCACCAGAACAAAGCTGCAGAATTTACCCTTGTATAAATGACTTTATTGCCAGTACTTCCTGTAGACCACACAACTTCATTGATGACAATTATGCTGTCATGTACAGTAGCATGGACTACTAGATACATACAGCTGGCACACTCTTCCTTTCATGGAATGCCTAATTAGGCTCAAATATACAGTCTGTGCCCTTCAATGGATACTCTCACTGAAGGCAGCAATATTTAAGACCTTGATTTCGTTTGTCCCTTCCTTTGATTTCAAGATTCTCTGTTGATTTTAATTCTTACTGCCTTAAGTTTGCACATTCTCATTTCAGTCATGAATTACCATCTCTAGTTCCTTATAAATGCCATTCTAAGTTCAACCCATTTCACATCAGGCAAAAAAGGCAGGAGTGAAGTTACTCTAGTCTTCACATAAGACTGAGTTAAAAAGAAAAAAAAAAGTAAAAGATGTGCAACCTCAAAAAACCTGAGTAACACTGTGGAGAGGTTGTTCTCTTTTCATAGACTTAAATTAAACTATGTTTGTCTGGGCAACATCATCTAAGAACTGCCCACAAAACTTACCACCTTGGGGCTGTTTCTCTGACTGGTGACTGCTGCTGCTGTGTTTTGTGCTTGTGGATTTTGTTCCTAGGAAGACACTTGCTGATTTGTTTTTGTGTGTGTAAAATGTCAGTACTTCCTCCAGGTCACTTTCACTGCAATAAGGACAGAAGAATGAATGTAGAGTGAGGACACTAAACTTTTCTGCATTCATGTAACAATCAATGACAATAAACAATAAGAAAACTGAAGAGTGGAGTAGGGGGAAAAAAGGGTGACACTAGACAAGCTAATGATTTGCTCAGTTCTACAGGCTAAGAGCAGAAGGAAGGCAACATGTCCTGGTTAAACCTGAGATTCCCACTAAAATACCATCTTCTTGTGCAGTAGAAAACTCAAGGCATTCAGGAGCCTTCCCAGGATAAATAAAAAGCAAAGGAATACTCCAAACACATCTCCCCACATCTGGGGAGATTAACTCAACACGAGAGATTCCAATCACAGCTAAGTTTGTGAATCTTCTGCAGGTGCTCTTTAGAATGAGCACCTATCTTCCCATGAGAGAACTCAGCTCAGCCTATGTTTTGTAGTCACCATTAGTAGTTGCCATTTAGCAGTAGGGAGAGAAGAAAGAAGGCAAAAGCTTGTTAATTAGCCAAAACTGCAGGACAATCAGAACAGTCAATATTTTTGTGAAATTCACTAAAGTTGCATATGTTTCTCATTTTCTTTATGAGAACAAAGTGGGACAGCCCCAATATCCTAAACATTTATTGGTCCCAAACTAGTATCAGTTATTTGGCCATTCTTATCAGAGCTGTGCAAGCTGTAGTTCCAGTTGTTTGGTATCTAACATGCCTTCCTTTTGCTTTATAGTATTGCCTCAGTATCAATGAGCGGCTGTATTGCATGGCAAACACCAAAGCAAGTAGGATAGTGCCAGCAACACTACAAGAAAATGTAACACAGAAATATAAATTAGCAGAGCAGCAGTTAGAATCTTTCAAAATATCCTCTGGATATCACAATTGTAACTAGTATTAGCTAGCCTAAGCTTTGGTAAAAGCCATGTCTAAAGCTGATATACAGAAGTTTGCAGTATGCCCTGAAGATCCAAACTTCACCTTTTTTCCCAGAATAGAAGTGAAGAGAAAATATAAGAATGAGAAGATGTAGGTGGAAAGGTGCTTTAAGCTTTTAAATGAATTTACCAGTATGTATCTGCTTTTACAATGCACTGAGGACGTTTAGAATCAATGGTCATAGCATATGTACAACTAAACACAATGACATCCATGTGATATCAAAGTTAACAAGTCAATAAGACAATCTCAATTAAGAAGCAATTTATTACCCATTTTCTCCACTGTTGCATTTACTGTACTGCAGAATGAACACTCAAAGTGGAAATCTATCCTCTTTGCTTGGCTCCAAGTAACTTGCTCACTGATTTAAGCTTGAAGCATAGTGCCAAGTAGTGTCAGATATCAGAGTTTTCAAACACACCTCATACTTCGTAAGAAGCAGAGAGATCATTGCTAGAAATTGCCTGATCATTGGCAAACTATTCTATATCACCCAGTCAGACAACCCAGCAAAAATCTCCAGCCCTAGCCTGGACAGTGCATCAGGCCACAATAGCATGGTAGCCAATAATACAAAACCAGAAGAATTTGCAGTTCTGTTCCATGCAGCTATCTCTTAACATTTCTAGCAAAAAGGAAAATGACCTGCCTAGGACACAACAGACGTTTCAGCAGCAAGAATGGTCAGAGAACCAAAAGCATGCCATGGGCCAAGGTAATATGCACTTCTAGCAAGAGCAGTAGATCCTATGGTGTATGGTAGTCAGGCATTTTTATCTGAAGATTTTTCTGTGATCCTGTAAATCTGTTGCCGTAATGACTCCATCAATTATATTAGCAAAACGTAAAATACTTGTTTCCATAAGAATGTACCAATACAAACTGTGAAACCACCTGAACTTATTCAGGATGCCTCAGCTACCACCCACTTCTAATCATTCACTATTAGTGCTATCCAAACAGAAAAAGAAAGAACGCTTTAATAAGTAGTCAAGCAAAAGAAGAAGTGACCATCAATCTCCACAGAAGAAAGAAGATGGGCATTAAAAAGGCAGGTAAACTCTGTCCAGATATTGACAGGGGTTCTTGCCCATATAGGCATGTCATATATTGACCAAATGATAGAGTCAAGAGGAATTGCTTTTTGCGCTCAAGAATCAGAGATTTCAAAAACATAATTGCAGTTCACTGAATAATTTCAGACCTCTCCACAGTCACATAGCTATAATTCCACTGTTTTTCACACAATGCTGCAAGCCCTAAGGAATCCTTAACTATTTTTAAAATATTTCTTACCAGACTCTTTTAAGTTTAAAGTAGATAAAGTGTCGTGATAGAAAATTCTGCTTTTCTATTGTGAAAATAACTGCTTGCACTAAACTGCCTTAGCAGGCCAAATAAGAGGCCTAACTCACTTCCTTGCTCATCTCAGAAAATCCAGACCTGGAAAATTCCTGAAGAGAGGCAGCAAGCATGAGATTTTTTTTCTGAGAGCAGAAACTTGAGTCAGAGCTGTAACAACTGTTCAACCACAGCAGCTCACGATCATCTGAGCAGCAGTTCTAGTTTCATTCTCCTTCCAAAGTACTGCCTTACTTGGTCCAGCATCACAGGAAAAGAAACCATTAACTCACCAGCAGCAGTTTGAAATTTATAGAGGCCAGGGCAACCACTGCTGTCCTTTGGGAAGTTACTTAATGGTCAAAACATCTATTGTATGTTCTACTCTATGCACCAGGTGCTGATGTTACAAGTGTTTGGTTGCTGGAAGAGAGACAAGAGAAGCTCTCTGACCCTCAGCAAGAACAGGTCCTACAGTTAATAAAGGTATCTAGAGGCTTTAGATCAATCAAATCTTCTTTAGAACAATGCTTCAAAGCTGAGAGATCATTTATCAAAGGGAATAAAATCTATTCCTACCTTGCTCTGGCAATGAAGTTATGAAAACATTCAGGATTCACTCCTTCCTCCTCCTCTTCCTGTTTCTTTTTGGGTTGTTTCTGGACCATCTGCTCTGTTTCCTGTTAATAAGCAGTATCAGTAAGTGTCTCTATGTTCCATGGCATAGCTACAGCTCCCAGAATACAAAAACGAATTCCACAGGACCTAAGAAGAAAAGAACACTGCTATGTGCAACAACGTGAATAAATACAGAGAGCCTCAGAGACAACATCCTAAGCATACACTGAGTCCATTCTCCTACCTGACACAACTGATTTGCTGAGAAAAGGTCAAGTTTTCAAAAATATGTTCTGTTTCTTCAACTACATCCTTTGCAAGAACATAAGGAAGTATGAAAGGGAAAAAAAAAAAATCATTCTTTACAGATATTAGGTCTCCCCTCCACTTTGTTATTTCTGCCACAGAGTTCCTCCAAACAGCTTTTATTTGTGCATGTGTCCCAGAAGTAGACAGACAGAAGAGGGAAAATGTGTAAAATTAATCTTAAAGAAACTGAAGGATGTCTGTAGAAAACCAACAGATTTTCTACTATAAACTAGTAGTTCTCTTGAGTTAATTTCTTTTGTCAAGCAGCAAACTGCTGAGGGCTTATACACATGCCAAAACCCCACTGCTTTAGCAAAGACTAAGAAAGTAGAACAGTACAAGCCTATGGCAAACGTGTTTATACACTGAAATATACTGGAAAAAATGGTAAGCCTTTGCGGGTGAAAATGGGAGCAAGTTTTCAGATACAAACAGTCTATTTTACACCACTAGAATTGGTTGGCACCCGAGGTTGGATTGATACAAACATTTTTGTTCATTAAAAAACCCTTCAGACCTGTCTGAAATACCAGTACCAGCTTAAAAGCTTTATCTGACCAGACTTGACCTCCACTTCATTTCTTCCTGCTGTGACCCTGAGCATTCCCAGGAAAAAAGGGTCAGATACATCTTTTGAAATATAATTCAAGACAGAGAAGAAAAAGCTGGTTTGGGACATCTTTACCCTTTACTACTTAAGTAAATGTCTGGATAATGTGTGATCTGTTTTGTTTAATTTGCTGGAGCTGTATTCTTTTCTTCTGTGTCATTATAGATGATATATAATGGCAAGTAGTCCCTATTAAATCTGAAGTTACAAGTCAATGAAAGAAGTCTGTATGTTGGAATCAGAAATCAAAAAACCTCACAGCCCAACAGTCTCTCAAGGGCTAAAACACATATGCCCTGAAACCTCAAGTGATATGTTCTTACTTGTTTTAACTGAGGAAATATGTTTATGCACTGATTTATTACCAGTTACACAGTTTTATTTTGTGAATTTACTCAAGAGTTAGTAGAAAATCCTAATGTTTGAATACAATTTAAGTGGAAATTATATCCAAAGCAGCTGCATTCTTCACTCACCACAGAGCCACCCAAGTGTTTTGTGGTTTCTCCTAACAGAGTACTTCAGTGAGCATTAGGCATACAAGGCACTCCCTGGAACAGACTTGGTTCAATATCAACCTTGATTGGACAGATCAAGTTACCAGATGTCAGTTCTGCCAAGGTAATGTAAGTGAACATCCTCTCCTAATGAGTAGAAGCTTGGAGGTCTCTGCACAGCAGTTTCTGAAAGCTGAATTTCAATTACCCTTGTTATAACACTGAAGAAATGCTAGGGGGCAAAGGAAAGGGGAAGCTGTCCTTGCAGAACAAAGATTACGTTGAAACCACTATGCTAAGAACAACACCTCCTACATACAGAGATGTGAAAATTATTTAAATTAGGACCTACATCTCCTCAACACTGAGCACGCAGAGTACCTTCCTGCAGATACGTCGCAGTCCCTCAGTATATCAAGTAAATAGTAAAATACATATTTCATGCTGTTCTGTATAAAACAAAATACCTTTAAAGAAGCCCCATAAAAATAAGTAGTAGGAAGAGGCACTACAAAGCACCAGAATCAAAGAAAAAGCACACTGCCAATTAAATTCCACTTCATTTCAGCACTTCTTTTTATGTACATAATTACTGGCCTGCACATGTTATGTAATAATATTGTTGTCTATCTGATAATTTCAACAAAGTACCATTATTGGATGCACAGCTGCAAGCACCTCATGTAAACAACAGAGGAGTGCCTTTGAAAGAGCCTGCACGAGATGCTTTATAAGAAGAAAAAAAAAATCAAGAAAATAATTTTAAAAAGAGTAAGTCACCTTGTTATAACAGATGATGAAGTTTCCCAGCTGGCTAGCCAGCTGACGACGACGAACAGCCAGTCTTGCATGACGGCTGGGGAGCAGCAGACTGAAGGACTGACGAAGGTTGCTGGCAGCTCGCCTCAGAAAACGGATGATGAGCTCCTGCAAGCAAGAGAGATGGAGTTAACAACGAGCTATCTACAAGATGTGGGGAGAAGAGAATAGAGATACTACAACAGGAACTAACTAAGGACTTGCAGGAACTAACACTTTGTCCTGAGAAAACGAGCTGAAACTGGCAGGCAAAAACATTCTGCAACATGTCCTTTTATTACAGCCCTATAAATCCAATGTGGGGGAGAAAAACAATGGTGTATCTTGCCTGAGGTGGGTCAGAATTTGGAACACTTAAAAAGTGTTTGTCTTAAAAGCATGGCAGATAAAGGAAAAAAATAAGCAATCAGCAAAATGCAGTGAAACATAATAACCTGTAAAGTCCAGTATCTTAGGAGATTGTTTCCAAAAACCCATCTGCAATGTGTTAAAGAAGGCCTGTGAAAAAGTTCACTGACATAAAACTCTCTCAGAGGTACCACAGGAAAGGAGATCTTGGTCAGATATGGGTAGCCCCATTTCATAATTTTTCATATATATATATATATATATATATATATACATAAAAGATATATATATAGTGTGTATATGTATATATACACTATTGACACATCCTCTCCACAGCAATAGATGCCTACATCTACAGCCATGTAATTCCAGTCCCTCACCATGTCTGTTTGACCTCTGGTGGGGGAAACTTATGGTACGGCAGATCCTAAGGCAAGATGCATCCTGTGGGTGTTTTGAACCCTTTCTGTCTTCCCTCTGGACTTGCTTTTCCTTAGGAGCTCAGCTAATGCATAAATGAGCAGCCTCACAGCCAAACTATTGGATTTCACAGCTCGCTTCTCACTGCCATTACTCCAGGCTGGTTTGATCTGTTATTTTAAACATTATTCTTCACAGTACAGCAGACAAAGTGACTCTCAAAAAGCCCATTTTAATTTCCACTTGGAAAGAGCAGAGGTAACATTTTCCACTGAGTTGAATGATTATTCTTGACACACAAATTTTATCTCTGAACTACATTGGCTGTTTCCCTGCAACATGCACTCAGTGAGAATATATGCAGAAAGCTCAAGAGCCTGCTGTACAAAGCTCTTTTAGGAAGGTTTGTGAAGGGATCTGGGCTTACTGCGCTTTTAAAATGCACACATATCAAACACAGGATTTTAAAATACTGCCTAGAAAAATCCAACACTTTTACTTTCTCTTCTCAGTGGCTTTTACTTCAATTTCCTCTATGTAGAACGCAAGTAAGATTCATAAACACATGTCTGGATATATTACAACAGTACATAAGAGAAAAAGCTTAACTGGGTACTTGTTCTATTAGAGTAAATGAAGGCTTTGCTTAATGCAGCAGAAACCAGATCCTGACAAGTAATCTTACAGAATCTTCTAGAGAAGAATTCAAGAGCAGGTAAGTTCAGAAATTAATGAAGGAGAACCAACAAGAAATCTGAGCAGCCTCAGTGTCAACAAGAGTCCGGTCATTAAGAGCTGTCTATCACTGCCCTCAGGTCAGTTAGTAGTCCTACCTCATCTGTATATTAAAAATACAGCACTTGCAGCTAGACAAAGATGAACAACCATCTCAGTTGGACTTCTGTACTTGCAAGGATGGGAACTGACCTCCAAACTCTCAAGGTAGATTTCAACTTGGCTTCTCAGTCTGGCCAACACAAAGCTTCTTACCATTTGCTCATCCTCTTTGGCAGCCCAGGCAGGATTCTGGATCTGTTCTCCAGCCTCCTTCATCAGCCGGAACCGAACGTGCTGTAGATAGGCAGAGAAAGCTGTCCGAGCTTGTACTTTGCTGTGGACAAAAAGAACCAATCAGCTACCTTCAGAACAGGAATGGGAAGAGTTACAGCAGCCAGGCACAGCCTATGGACCAAAGTACAGTCAGCAAGAACCTCCTAAGTGTACTAATGCTGAAGCTCAAAGAAAGGAGGACCCCTTTATCCCACCAGCACTTTCAAGCAGACCTTCAGTTCACCAAGATGGGGTAGGTACTGCAGGAGCTACAAAAGATATCAGACACTCTCTAAGATAAATTCTAAAAGTGGAATGTTCTTCCTGCCTTTTACAGCCTTGGTTACTCTCCTCTAAAAGCCAGTAACATGGACATCAGCAAAACTGTATTTTTAAAACAAATTCAAGGCTCTACTGGGCCTCTGTTTTCACAAACATTTTGAACACCACAACAACAGACCATAAAATAAACAAAGGGCTTGGTACTGGTGCCAGAGTTATAACAAAGGCCCTGTAATTCCCATTGGAAATGAAAGAATTAAATCTGTGAAAGTGAGCTGTTCCCCTGCTGGCTCAGGGATATAAGCCAAATTTCATTGAGCAAGGCTCCACTGAGGAATGAACATCAGCAAAATCTGCTCTGCAGCTGGCTGAACATGTTGGAAAGCCGTAAGCATGAACTGAGGAGAGGACTGGGAGGGACACATAGCTTCTCATTCCCTCACAATAGTAGTCACTTTAGTATATGCATCTGCTGCGACAAATTGCTGAAAGCTCTGCCTAATTCTGTTCATTGTCCTCTTGGTCTAAACCCTATCCTCAAACATTCTGCTCTCCCACCCTCTGCTCTTCCTCACAGTTTTCCCCACAGTTGCTAGAAGCTTTTCATAAGGATATAGCAGCAGATTGGCTTTAGTGTCAGCAACAGATCTCCCTTTCTATCACAGGAAGTATCCTAATATGTTCAGTAGAATTTTAAGTTTCATCTTAAACAAATCAGATTTCTGAACCCATTACTTTCCTGAAATATCATTCCAGAACTTACTGTTCTAATAAATAGGAACCTCCTCTTACTACCCAGCCCAGCTTCACTTATGACCAGTTTATAATTGCTTTTTCTTTCTCCAACATTGTCCTGTATCTTAAATATAATCCCTGATGGGTCTCCCACCTTGAATGCCTTTATTAACAGTTACATGCTTTCATAGTTTGCATTTTATTAGTGCAAACTATCCCCATCTGCCAATGTCTTCTAGCAAAGCACCCACAATGGTGATGATGAGACTAGCAGCTCCACCTGTGTTCCACTCACAGTTTGCCCTCCATGAATATGGGTGACACAATACTCCACATGAAGTCTCAGAAGTATGCCAAGTGATAAACCATGAAACACATTTGGTGTTTTCATGCATGCATGAGCTAGGGCTTCACAAACTTCCTCTGATCAACCAGCATGCAAGATATTTTTCCTTATAATTAATTTCTAGTTGATGAACACCCAGCTGACAGGACTTCTGCTGTAAATTATTAGTTCTTATGAGTATCCTGTTGCATTTCGTTCTACTGAATTCCAACCTATATTATTTTTATCCCCAAGGTCATCCAGTTTTTCTCATATTTAGTGCACTACTTTTTTTTCATGGTAATAACTCCCAAATATTTTCCATCAGCAAATTTCATTAGCACATTTGTACATTTTGTGTCATTCTTCAACTGACTATTAATATCAGCCTCATACTGATTCCTGAGGAACCTTACCATATTTTTTCTACTTGTTCCCTGCTTCTTATGAATATTCTCAAGTACTTATATGGTTCTTATGACTCCAGGTACATGAGTCCTTGAAATGCTATTAAAAACTCTGTGCAGCAATTAAGTCTTTCTGGTCTATAGGTCCGTAAATTTCAGGAACACTATATTACAGTGTAACATAGAAATCATACCATAGCAGTACTTACAGAGATCAATGCATCAATTTAGGTAAGAATTGAAGTTAAAATAAAATACATTGGAAGTATCCATGTATCAGCTTAATCACCAACTTTTGATGCTTCTGCAAATTCACATAGGGCCAAAGAGAGGCTAAGCCAAAGACAAGTGCACAAGAGTCTCAGGCTAACATCCTCTGTTAATAGCTGTACTGCAGCAACTAAAACATGAAAATACCTGGTTACAATTTCTGTCTTCCAGGAATTTCAGTGAACTCCAGAATGCACAGCAGGCCTTGTAACATCTCTGAGCTCTGTATGCTACTAGTCATTATATCTGCCTTTTCCTCCTACATGTGTGGAACATTGGGAGAACTCTCTGAATTCTAGCTGAGAACTGATACTCTCCACATCAGGCTGCCATGTATGAGAAAGGCTCTCACCTCAGCTCTATAGAACTGTCAGGTTTGGTTTAGGTACAACTCAAACATCTCATGACCAGTTCAAGATTTGCGCTTGATAAGGAGCCCCCATTATCAACATTTTATCAGCACAATAGTACAGGTTAACAATATTATCAGCACAATAATACAGGTCTTGGCCTGCATCTGACACTTCTGTGACTAAAAACTAAAGAAGGTTTTTGTTTAACACTGCCTCTCCTCTGGTGTGGAGGATATTTAAGGCCTTAAATGCAGGAAAAAGTAACTTCCTTTTCATTTTACTTCCTTGGGAATGGCACGGTTGGGGGAACAAGTTTCCTTTGACTATCATTTCTTCACCAGTAACACCCAATGAGTGGAAGGCAGATCTTTCCTCATCAGGCTGACTAAAGGAGAGAGAATTCCTACCACTTACAAAAACTGAGTAGAATGGGCCTGGTTTCTCTTGGATGAAAATTTTATTACTTCAGCCCCTCTGCCTGTTGAGCCCACAAGCAAAGTTTACATCGATGACAGATCAGATGGGGCCAAGCCCAGCACAATCTTGGAATACGAGGTCATCACAAGCCTTATACCCTTCAGTGGGGAATCCCAACAGTGCTGGGTGCTGAGCAAGATTCCGCCAGGAACATCAGACAGAGCTTATGTTCTTGGCAGGAGTCAGTTCTATATATACATAGATACAGACACAGCATTGCTATGTTTATCCTCAAAAGAGGTTTCAGAATCCTCCCTGTCACAGCAGCAAATGTCCTTGCCACAATTAGACATCAGAACAATCCGAAAAGCCATTGAATAATTCATAGTTTCCCAGAAACTAAGCTAAGGAAGCAACAACAAGAAACATTTTTTCTACCTTTGGACATTTTTCACAGAAAACATAATGCTGCCTCTTATCTAGAAGATGTAAAGCCTTCCTACACAGATATATATGCTCATGCTTTCTTTTTGCACTTTCTGTTCATCTGCAATTAGTTTTGCTACCCACATTCAAGGGGAAGATCACTATTTCAAAACATCTTGTTAAGACGTTGCTTGGTGTTTTTCTCTAGAATCTCCTCCAGCACATCTTTTTTCCACGAAACAGTCATCCATCAGAACATACTCTATTCCACACCATTATATTCAACAACATGCAATGAGATGTTCCAAATTACCTAATCTTGCTCTCAGAAGGCAATGACCTCAAGCAAAGATTACTGTAAGAGGTAAAAATTCTATCATCAAAAATAAAAGTACAAAAATGAGAAAACTAATTTTATGGAGAGACAGCACTGAGATATTTCTATCCAACCATTCTTGAATGATTTAACATATGTTTATAACCACTTCTTGGCAAATACAAAGAATGAGAAGAAAAAATTTAGAATTCAGTAGCAGGCATCCTGCATTAAGGCAAAGAGACACTTTAGAAGACTGAGCTGGCAAAGAAAAGCCTACATCATCAGATTAAAGAACAGCAATGGAAACCATAGGGTCATACTTTACACTGACCCAGCAGGTCAGGCATTCAGGTAAACTGTCAGACTTCGCAAATGGTCTCCCTTCTCTGCCAACAAGATGTTAAGGCAGCCCACAGTTAGACAAAAATCCAGGCTCCTTTTCTAGGGTCTTCTTCTCTTCACACTTATAACGTGCATCCTTCCATATTTTAACTCATATTAGCTTCAAGTCAAAACTAGAGGCAATACGCAGAAAACTCTCACCTCAAGTTTCCTTGCTTTTGAAGAATCTGAAGCAAGTTAAACTGAGGTTCTGAGTCTTGTTTCTGTAGAAACAGCCGCTCTCCATCTCCAGTTTTCTTGTCATGTTTTTTTGGTAACTTCTCCTTAGAAGTAGTTTTCACTGAGTCGGAGTCCTTTGGCTTGTTTTTCACCTGGGCGCTCGATAGAGAGCAAACACTTCTATCTACCTCTTCTTCATCTGCATCCATCTCCTCTTCCTCCTCACTTTCCATGTCTGACTTGAGGGACAGCTTTGTTGGTTCTGATGTGCCTGTGGTAGAGGAGAAATCACTTATTCTCATTAAGAAAAAAAAAAGTGGAGAGGATTGTTCTACTATTTATACCCTTTGGTTTACCCCTAAACTCTTTTCTGCTAGAAGGAAGGAACACAACCATTCAGAGCAGCATCTTAAGCATGACTGTTCTATATTATTCTTTCTGACCTTCTCCTTGTGCATTGAACACTTGAGAAGCCCATTTTCCCAACATGACAGACTACAGACCAAGATTCTGGTGTTAACCTTACAAATGAAAAAAGAATGCCCACACAAAATCAAAGAGGCAAAGACATTTTCCTATATTTTATCCTGATTTTTACACATATAGTGACATATATACACTCATACTTGATATATACATATACAAACACATTTTTGTATGTTGTGTGCCAAATAAAACAAAGCTACAAAACCTAAACTTCCACATATGCCAAGAAAGATCATGTGTCTTAACACAGAAGCAAAAATCATCTTGTAACATCCAATCTCTCCTATTGCAGTCAGTATCACACAGCTATTAGAAAGAGTTTAGATAAAGGCAGGCACAGTCACTTTGTGGAGGATTATTCACCTCTGTACCCTTTTAAGTTTTCCAACATCAGCTTGGATAAAGATTTCTCTTCCCAACAGCTTAAGAATCACAGCTGTCTAAGAGAACCAATCTGAAAGGTCCCATCTTTCTCTGAAAAGCTGAAGAATTACAGAGGTACACATACTGTTGAATTCTTTACCCAAAATGCAACAAGCTCATCTCCAAGCAAGCACTGATTACCTTTAATCATATACATGGGAGTGTGGAAAGGTGGGAATGAAATTCAAGGCAGCAAACAAACAAGAAGCTCAGAACTAGAATGAAGTGAAAACTATTAACATTTGAAACCAAACAACCCGATTCAAACACATTTCAAATGAAAAAGTCCTTTGCTTGCTTGTTTTTGACCAGCTGCTCATCTAAAACTCTAGCCATGCCTACCTGATGCACTTGTCTGTGCTTCTCCAGCCTTGCCACATTGCCGACGCTTCCGTAACTCCAGCGAAACAAGCTTTCTCTCATAGAAGAGAGCATGAGAGTCCACAGCCTCCAGCCTCATATCCGGCCTTCCATTGAGACCTGCTCTGGGAAGCACAGCACAGAGATATCCCTCAGTCTCCCTTTGTCTTTCTCTCCCTGATGCTACGACAGACCTAGCAGATCAAACTTCTTCAAGAAACATTCTTCCTGATATTTACCATCAGTCTAACTCTGCTCTACTCAAGCCTGCAAATGTCTGAAGAGAGTCTTGTATATACTTGTATGTACACAGAACATCACCTCTCAAAGCCCCAAGACACACTCACCTAGTGCGTGTCACGCTTTCATGACTGAGCAGCAGCTGCCCATCATGCAACAGCTCAGGGCACAATTAATAGAGGAAATTGCAAGAATACAAAACAACGAAGGGGAATGGAAAGAGAGCACATTGACATGAATCCAGTTGTCTGAATCATTTATGTAGACAGCTTGTTCTTCACTGATCAGATATAAGAATTTTAACATAATAAAAGTGGAAAATGCCAAACTTCCTACAAGTTCTACCTAAGTCAAGGGATGAGGAGCCCTGTCAGATTCCTTAAGGGAAACGTACAAAAGTAACAACTTTCTGCCAGTGCACAAAGATGAAGAAAAGTGCTCCCTATGATATAAGTGGAAAGAAGCACAGAAAATGTTTATTGATTCATTTATCTTTTTAGATCTAACCAAGTGAATATATGAGTATATGAAGTCCAAAACCCTTGTGCATTACAAGATCTTTTGCCAGAGCTCAGTGATGAGGCTTATCAAGATGGCAGGAATACCAAAGTGAGAAGCCTATGAGGAGAAATTTTAAGGTCCAATGAAAACATGAGCTCTCCACATGTGGGTATATTCTTTTCTCACTGTATTTATGTTTCTAAAATTATTTTCATGGATTTCAGGTAGAAAAGGTGTTGACTCACAACTTGGAAGATGAAGCTAAGGAAATCTAAATTTAGAATAAATCCTACAAAGCACAAATTATTTAATTAAGAAGCTATTTACCGGGATCTCCCAGTGACGACCTCTCTTTTCATCTTGCCCCTACAAAGAGAAAAAGGTCAAAAATTACTCTCCATACTGGATCAGCCTTGATTAAAAAGCCTTCCTAGTCTTTCACATGTACAATGGAAAGACCATATTTACAGAATTACTTGTGAGTTCTATCTTAAAGGAGAAAAAAAAGGGCTCCAAAAGAGACCCCTGAGCAGCTGTACTACAATCGATGCTTGCATTTTTCTGGCTTAAGCTGTAGAAGGCATCATTTAGAACTATTCTTCAGACACATCCCTGGACATACACAGAGGAAAAAAATTGTACAGCACTGATGCGGAAAGAGCTTCTGCAAATATTTTCCTTTCTCAGTCACCTTGTCTTTACTTGGTAGTCACTTCATAGTGGATCTCAAATTTGCACAAGGATTGTTGAGAAGGAAGGGCATTAAACAAGCAGTGAAAAACACTGCATACAACTCTCATTGGAAGCCCAGCTAGTGGCATGACTGTCATTCCCACCCGACCATAACCCAGAAAAAGAATCATCAAATCATGATTGCAGAGGTCAAGACATATGGATACTAAAATGCGGAAGAAGTCTATTTCAGGGCTACTTTACATGAAGACAAGCTTTAATGAGATTTGAAATTTGAAACTAAAGGTAAGCCAGGACCACCTATAATCCCTTCATAGAGAAACCTAAATGCCCGAAGTTCTTCCTTGTCTATAGTAATATTAGTACTCCAACGATTCCCACATCTTTTGAGTATTGACCTTTTTGCCCTTGGTTTCAGAAGAGCAACACAAATATATGAGCAACAGTCATTGGCACACTAGAGAAGAGATTCACAACTATCACCACCCCTATAAATCCCAGGCTTGTGTCTTAAACATTGGATAAGTGAGGAAACAATCCTTTTTGTACTGTTTGTGCCCTTTACCTCTCTCCCAAACAGAGAAGCTTTCTACCTGTCCTTAAACAGACGTGTAGCCAGCATGTAGTTCATTGATGTCTTGTGCTCTAGAAAAGATCTAGGAAAAACAAACAAACAAAAAACAGTATTATCATGATAGAGCTCAACACAATGAAAGGCAGCATAATACAGAAATAAATGACCTCTAAAAAAACATCCCAAAGCGGATTCAAACACCATGCTGCACCACAACAGAAAAGACGAAAGGAGGAGAACTATCATTTCTCAGCTGAAGTTCCTGGTGATGCAAGAGACGGAGAAGATATCACAGACTGGAAAAATAAACTTAGGCAAGTGTAATATAGTATAACTTTCAGAATGAGTGAGGTCTGTATGGTGGTTATGGCCTAATGACAAGAGTACACACTATGCAGCCTGAGGATGCAAAAGTAGATAGCAAAAATCTGAAAGGAAGACACTTTAATTCTAACAGAAAAGCAACACCAGAAATAATGTCCAACAGCTTTCCACAGGGTACAGTTAAGCAAAGCAGCAGCAGATAAAAACAACGGATCAGAAAAACGAATATTCAACACTAAAATAAACTCTGCCAAAACTTTCAATACATCTTTTTGAATGCCAAGATGGCTGATCTACACATATCTAACAGACTATCCCTCAACACGGAGCATCAGTGCCATCCTATCAGATTTTGATTCTTACCCATAAAGGTCCCATGTTAATGGGGTAGGGAATATCCGGACGAAGCCGCCTCTCCGTTCATTTTCCTCTCTCACTCGTCGAAGAACTTTGATCTAATTTAAAAAAAAAAAAAGCCAGCAAAATAGATAATGAAAAATGAACCCTCCAAAAATCTCTGAATTTCAGAAAACAAAACTATTCAGTCCTGCAAATGGACTGGGTAGATAATGATATCCTTAAGGAATTTTGTCATGCATTTAAATTCTGAAGGAGTCTATCACTGCTTCAAGCACATCTCTGCTTGGCATGATTGAGGGCAAAGGCAATACCAGCAGTAAAACTCAAATTCTGTTTCAAGAATTATACTTCTTCTGTCACATTTTTCATTTACATGCACTTGATCTTTATTGAGCAAATAACCCCACATACTGCATGAAAGCCAAGGTAAATAAAAACTATTTATTAGCCTCCTTACCTCCTCCATGCTGAGGCCTATCACAGAGCTGCTGTGCCTTCCTGTTGCCTTTTCCCTGCCTAAGGGTATGGAGCTTTTAACTTCAGCATCATTAGCAGACAGAGGACGGGTACGCTGTAAAGACAGTGTGAATCCAGATTTTTTTTTCCTCTCCCAAATTTCATATTAAAAAAAATTACATTCAAATTCCAGGACCCCATTCCCAATAGGATCTACTCTCCAGAGCACTACAACCACAATTCACAATTCCACAACCCAGTTGTTGAAGAGTCCACACCCCAGATGTCACTAAGTGTGAATATTCAGATTCTTAGATTTTAGCGCAGGAGGCACAATTCAGGCATCACTGCCAGTATTTACACCCCTGGCTCCTTCCAGAAAAAGAGAAGACATACCAAAAGCACCAAAGTCAGAATGTCATACAGGAAAATCCTCATCCAAGGGACCCTAGAGTCAGCATTCACAGGACTCAAATACACTTGGATTTATACCTCAGTGGTACTAGAACCATGATTCTCTCTTCTAGCTCTAGGTCTGTGTTGCCACACTAGAAGAGCAGAACTGTAATTCCCTGGTGAGATTAATGCTGCAGGGATAAGTGCACCAACTGTTATTCTTTTGTTACCATACTGCTGAATGTCAACATGCTACTTCTTTCACTTAAACAGACACATCCTGCAGATGTACAGAGTTACATCATGCAAATTTGTGTAAATATGCATTTTTTTTTTAAATAAGAAAAGCAATAATTTGCAGACAGTGTCACTAAGCTTATTTTTAACCTGATGGGCAGTCCTGGCCAATTCTAACAAAAGGACAGGAATTCAAAATGTCTTCAAATCATCAGGATTATAAAATTTTAAAATCCAAGCAAGACAAATCTTTGAACTTGTTCTCGAGTACATTTAAGATGGTCTTAGGCTCAGTTTAGATAAACTACTTCTGTAAAAACAGCACTTAAAGAGTCTACTGAGAAGGTCTCAAGCATTTATACTAAATTTGAAGTTTCTTTTAGCTCTATACTGAGCAAAGAATGCACAGAGAGCCTTAATCTAGAAAGAAGAGAAAAAACATGACAGAACCCTTAAGGTGGATAAGTCCAGGGGAATATCCCATACTGCTCAGATACAAAAAAAATCCATGGTAAAATCAGGATGCATCTTTATTTGTAAAGACTATTGGAATTGAATTCCATTCTCGCCGTTTCATTAGAAATGGCAAGTGGCTATTCAGAATCTGTAGATGAAGCAACAGCAAAAGCAACAAGCATTGCACTGGAATAGGTTATACTGCAGTGACTGGCACAGAAAAATCCAAAGATAAAACACACATAGCAGGCACCAGCTGAAACATTTTGTTAAGCCTACCTAAAACAGATTAAAAAGAGAAGAGAAAACAAGCCAATCTGGATGAGAAGGCAGGAGACACAAATATATGCAGAAGAGATTAAAATGCCAGCAATAAAACAGGTTTGCTTGATGCTGTGGATGGCACTAAGTTGAAAGATTTTAGTCTTTCTTTCTAAGTTTGCTTCCATTTCAAATCCACAGCTCAAAAACTTTGCTTAACAACTATCTCTAAAATCTGATAGGTAACCTTCTCTTAAAAAACATTTCTTGGCACTACCATAACAATCCATCATGATGTGAAAACTGCTGTTCAAAAAGAATATTACAGGAAATTCTTCATCCTATTAAATGATCTGCTTTACTAAGGAAACACTTCAATGAAATAATCTCCATTGTCTCAATATAACAGACATGATTTCACTGATTACAAACAGTAAACGTATGTCTACGTATTGGCAGCTCTGACTCCTCCCTAAGAACAAAACCACATTGCTGTCAAAATGCTAGAGAAAACTCTATCTTTGCTGGACTTCCTGCACAAACAGTTTTTTCCATGTTTCACTACAGAATACCCTCTGGCTGTAGCACAGAAATGTCTCCAACTTCACGAAGATCTTGTTTCCTCTTTGACCCAGCTTATCTATAAAAGTATAGATAAATCCAACCACTCTGGTATATCTCCAAATTCTGCAAGTATCCTTGGTTCCCAAATCATGATTCTAATTTAATAAGCACTGACAGCAGTTGGCACAAAGATCCTTTCTATTCCCTACAAAACCTTGTTATTCAGTAAGAGTCTTTCCTCTCAGCCTCAGCTAAACTTACTCAGAATGACAAACAGCAGTGAATAGATTAAATTAGGTTCTCAAGACGGTTCCATGTGTTCTACCTTCCCTTCAGGATGGGGAGACCCCATTAAAAAAAAAAAAAAAGAGAGAATAATTCCCACTACATTTGTGCAAGAAGCCCAGCAGCAAAATAACACCTAACATGTCCCCACATAGCCAGGTGATCAGAATTGTAAACTAATATTGATTTGTCTATGTGGCTTGAAAGAAGGGTGACAAATATAACAAAGTAGATCAGTCTCACTTAGGTTAACAATAGTGCCGTATTTTTCCATTAACTTTAAGAAATCCTTCTTTTCTCTGCATCTATTTTGACCCAGTTCACTCTCAAATTTTTGCAGTGTTCTTCAGAAGACTGTCTCACAGAAAATGATTACTTCTCTTGCAGGGCCACCTGAATTTTGTCTGCATAGACTCTCCTGTGCTTACCCCATCATTCAGACTTGTAGTCTTAAAAATTTTGAGGGATTTGATCCAGCTGACATTGACTCTCAGCACGCTTCACCTACTTTTTTTTTAAGCTGCTGTAAGTGATGTAAATATTTTTTCAACATTTGCCTTTGCCACAGGGAAACATGCTAGTGCCATCTCCTCTTCTCACGTTGACTTCCCTCTCACCCTCCCTGCCCTTGCTTCAGGCTACTCTAAATGTAAAACATATTTGGGGACTAATTGTGCCAAAAGCATTGTACACAGTAACATTTGAAACCATAGCCCTTATACAGGTGATGAGAGCTAAAGGGTACTTACCAGTCTACTGTTTGCTGCTTGTGACTGTGCAGACACAGGACGCTGCAAGAGACACACAAAGAGAATAAAAATCTTGTGTTCTCCAAGAAACTATGATCCTTGCCCAAACTGCTGAGGACTGGCAAGTACTCTAAACAAAACAGTATAAGGGAGGTGAGGCACTGGGACAGGTTGGTCAGAGAAGTTGTGGATGCCCCAGCCCTGGAACTGCTCAAAGACAGCTGGATGGGGCTTGGAACAACCTGGTCTAGTGGAAGGTGTCCTTGTCCATTGCAGTGGGGTTGGAATTTGATAATCTTTAAGGTACTTTCCAATCCAAACCATTCTATGATTCTGTGATAACTGAAGTCCAGAGATAAAGCTAACCACTTATACCATCTCAGTTCTGATCTTCCTCATATCCTGCAGAAATGTATCCTGCCCCCATTCCAAACACAGCACTCATTCTAAGCAGAGATGTGCTCAACTGTGCAGAATGCGTCTGGACATATTGTTTTCAAAAGCACACTGAACTCAACTGTGATGACCAAAATTCATACTTTTGTAAAATAAGAGTCACCCATATAAAAATATTTAATAGCTATGCATCAAGGAGAAATAGATGCTGTCAAATAAAATTGTTCATAGAATAGGGCAGGGAGGGAAGTAAAAATCCCGTAACTTTGCAAGTAATTTGATTTAAATATCTCAACAGTATTCCAGTTCTTGTGGAGAAACAAGATACTATTTAACATTCTAGCACAGGTGTAGAAACATCACAATGTCAAGAAGTACCCTGTATTACTTATCCGGTATCAGGCCTACAAGTAAAACCAGTTTAAGGACAGGGACAGGTTCAAAAGAAAACAATCATCACTGGAGCTTAGATTTTTCTTGCCTTCAGTGGTATTCAGGCTGTCTTCCTCCTCTCCAACACCCAAGAGGAGCAAATGGTGTTAGAAAGGATTCTCAGGAGACTTACCTATCATTTCTAGCTGTACTACAGACAAGTTCTTCTCTACAGTTGGTCTATACAAAATAGATCAAGGTCCCTTCATTGCCTAAATTAATTGAAAGTGCTCCAACCCAAACCAACAAGAAGTTTCAAAGGAAGCAGCTAAGTTGTCGATTTCCCTAGAGGAAGAAACACTCAAGGAGTCAAACCAAAGAAACTGCACAAGAAACTTGCAGTCCAGTCTGGTGAAACTCAGAAAAAAGAGTAACCATCTCAAGATAGTTATTCAAGAGAACTCACAAGAGCCCTGGTACCAACAGTTCTTTTCCAAGCAGCAACTTTTACAATGATTAAAAACAGCCTATGTGAATGATCAAAACTTAAGGCATCATGAAGAAGGTAGGAAAAAACAAAAGATATTACATATAGCCTTTGCAACAGATAATTGGAACAGGTATCAAAAATCCAAAAATCCTTTGTATATGATAAAATGTATTCAGCAAATAACAAGCTAAAACATTCTGGGACCATGGAAAGACCAAAACACCTATTTAGCCATGGGATTTCCACTTAGGTACTTGAGAAAAAAATGCTGTAAAACTTTTATCACTGGATTACAAACCTGTTCCTGTTAAACACAGGTTAGGGGAATCACCCTAATCCCATCTCATAACCAATGAACTGATACGAACCTTTGCACTTTTCAACTGGCCAGCCTTACATCTCCTTATGGGTATTTGTTAAGCAAAACAAAGTTGAAAGCACCCTTAAAAGTCAATGCCTTACAACAGCATAATTTTCTGAGATTGTCTTGTATAATTTTGTCAAATCATCAGGATGTGATCACATTACTCTAAGAAAGAAGGGTACTTTTTTTGAATGGTTCCTAATTTATCTCATGTATCGTTTGTCTGCTACAGAGAGCACCTATGCAGTCAGAGGGATCTGTATTTAAAGAACTATTATATTTGTCTTAGAAATTTCAGACTCAGACATGCATCCTAAAGATACTCAAACCCCATCTTACAGCTATACATCTTTCTCACAGTGACTAAAGATTCTGAGTTTTACAAGAGACAAAATGTTGCAATTTCTGTGAGTTTTCCCTATACAAAATGGACAGTCTTGGCACACTATCACTGAACAAAAATGACTTGTCATTTCCTAACTGTACATGAGCTACACAGCCATGTTGCATGTCCACCACAGTAACATCAGCTGCAGAGATGTCAGAGAACATCCTCCACCTTTTTGCCTGCGGAGAAATGAGTTCAAAGTCCAAGTGATGTAACAGATTTCCCTGCCTTTTGTGAATGCTCCATTTCCACAGATATTTATGGAATCCATTTCATAGACAAAAAGAGATAGAGAACAACTGCCCTTCAACACTATAGTGCTGAGAAAGCACTACCTCAACAGAAAAGGCAAGGGGCAGTCACAGAAAGCCACATGAGGCTTCAGTCCAATGAACCATGAAAAAGAAAGTGAAATTCCAAAACAGAATGGGAAAGAAACCTTAAACTTCAAATGCAAGAAGTTGCTCACCTGGAAAGTGGTCTTGGACACATTCATAAAGCTCTAGGGTTCTGGAAGCTTGCTGTCCACAACAAAATCAAAGTGGTTGAAAAGCCCAGAACTCAGGTGTATCCCCTGAGTCTCTGAGAACCACAGAATGGTTTGGGTTGGAAAGACCTCAAAGGTCATCTAGATCCAACTCCCCTTCCACGAGCAGGGAAGCTTCCACTAGACCAGGATGCTCAAAGCCCCATCCAGCCTAGTCTTGAACACCTCCAGGGATACAGAGTCCACAAACTCTTTGGGCAATATTTTTCAGTGCCTCATGACCCCACAGTTAAAAATTTCATCTTCTGTAGTTATGCTAGGAATCCAGATGATCTTGCTCACTGCCTCTCTCACCTGTGAGTCAAATTCAGTGAGAATTACTCCCTCCTATGCTCCTCAGCCAGGGCTTGTAAAACTCACTTACCTGCAGCTTCTGATAAGGATTTCTTCTGACAAATTCAGATGAATGATAAATGGACCGGCTTGACCGCTGGCATGGATCCTGGCATACAAAGCCTATGGGCACCAAGAGCCACATAAGAACTTTAAGACAGACAAACCCCGAAATATAAATCTAGCATTCCTGTTCACAGTCTTAGCCTATACATGACCTTCTTGTCCCTGCCCAAAGATCAATAAGGATGCTTTTCTTTTTTATACCATACTTTGTTTAATCCTAAACTGTAATTGCATTACATTTTTTAATAAAAACTTGCTTCAAGACAAAGTACTTAAATCAATAAATGGGTTTCTGAACAGCAGCACAGAGACAGACTTGGTTTTTTAAACAGCTGAGCAGGATACCTGATGACAATTCTACTTCCTTCACTATTGGGGGAAATTGCATCAAGCAACTAAATCGAAATGCAAGGGACACTATGCTCTAGACAGTATTCCAATTCTAGTAACCCAACCAAAACCCACACATTCAACCTAAAAAAATGCATGAATACTAACTCTGAAACATAAAGAGAGTGCAGTGTCTTCAAATACCAAATTAGGGACTCTTAAAACCACCTAAGCATCACAAAGAGATGCTTCTTCTGAAGTTGAAATGTCAATGTATCACTTCTCAGTGCCAAATATAGCTGTTCTCCTTAACTAGAGTTCACCTCTATTACACTCATCTAGTAACATGCAGCTTATAAACCTGCCTTTTACCAGTTTTAAATGAGGGACAGATTACAGGATTTTTTTTGTTTCACTCACCTACAAGAGTGAACATATCTGAGAGCATGCTAGCTTTGATCTTCAGGTCCAAGGGGGAATCACTGTCCCCACATGCAACAGAGGATAATAGGAATTATTTTTCTGGCATTAAATGAGAGGAATGTATCAGTATTCAGTATATCTCCCAACATAGTTTCTTTGCCTTCTCAAAACAGACAAAAACAAGAAGAAAACTATGTGATTTTCACATACATAGGTAAAGATCAGAGAGCAAAGGAAATAATCTGTTCATCCTTTTTCCACAGCTTTTAGTGTCCTAATGCAGACACATAAAGCTTTGTTTAAATTTTGCTTCAGGCTAGAAACATTTTCTTTGAATGTATATGTTACATTTCCTTAAGTAGATAAAAGTTGCTGTTGTAGAATTCTTAAAAACCACACTTAACTATGCCTCTTCCACATAAAATCATAGCTGAGAGATCTACAAAAATAAATCCTCAATTTCCATTAGAATATGAGGGTCAGTATAAGGGCCAAGTCAACACTCACTCTTTAGAATTTATCTGATTAGAGTACTAGACTGAGCCCAAGAACTCCTCTACATAGTCAAGCAGTGTAACTGACTGAACTCTGCTTGGGCTCTAAATTCTTAAAGCTTCTATCAGCCAAGAAGATTGAAATCCCACACAATAGTCTGACAGAGCTCCAAAATTTATCTATGATGACAGATTATGAAGCATTAACAATGATGACGGAAGAGAAATAAATAAAAAGTAAATGGAATCCAAACTGGATGGTTTCAAAACCTATTGCTGCAATGTTTGTTTATCCAAAGGAAAAAAGCAAAGGAATATCCTGTTTGTCAATCAGCTGTGGAACAAAATCTGCAGGCATCATGAAATCATGCCCTCCTAGGACCACAAATTTCAAGGACAATCATCTCTAGCAACAGTCCCTGCCTCTTATTAAATTGGGAATCACTTACCAGGCCAATGATGGGGACAGGTTCACTTCCAACAGCCAGGGTTTCAGAGTGTCATCAATAAGGACATCAAAACCATATAGCTCTGAAAACACAGCAAACACTAAGTTCATCTTACTGCATCTTTAAGCATTCAGGTAAGGTCCAACATTTTTCTCTACCAGGTCACTTCTATCTAAATTATATATGTTAAATCCAGTAAACTCTCTAGGGATGAACAAATAATAACATTCCTCAAGTAGAAATTTTCACTTCCTTAGAATCAAACTTAAATAAATATATTCTGCCTGTGGGGGAAAAAGAGGAACAAAAATATCAGGAAATTATTATACAGAAAAATAAATAACTCTTTACTGCCCACAAGCTGTAGTTCACACGGAACTCTACTACTTGCTTTCATATAGAATTGACCCAAGCATAGCAGGTTCAATCTACTTCTTCCACTGGATCCTGGAAACAACAAAACTTCATTCTCCTTTCCCCTTTTTAATCCCTTTATTCATTGTTCCAGTCAGCTAGAGAAAATCTTGCTTCTTTCAAGCATCAGCTTCTTTTCAAATATTCTTGTACATTTTCTGCAATATCCCCATGGGGTTACGCAGCAGACTTCTCCTCGGCAACTCCATCTACATGGACAATCTCCCATAACATTTTAGCTTATTGACAGCTTGCCACTTTGCAGCAAACCACAACAGAAATATTTTTTCCTTAGTTTCTAAAATATTCATAACATATTACATCTGCTAAATGTGTTGCACTCTACATGGGTCAGATTGAAGCCAGCTTCCCATTCCAAATCCGATTTTACTGTTTCACTCTCTATACACATTTTCTCTAGTTTGGAAGGAGTTGCAAGAAGGATGCTACACAAAGATGAGTGTAAATCAGAAGTTGGCATTAAAGTAATTCCTTCTTCCAACATTAAGAAATAAACTTAATAATCATCAGGGTAACTTAAGCAATTTTTTTAAAAAAACCACCACAAAACAGGGTATTGACAGAGAAGGATTTTCATGGAATTAACCAGTTCCCTAGTGCCTGAAATAAAAGCAGGAGAACTTCTTTGCCATGTTTCTTTCCTTGAATTCTGGCCTTGGCCTTTTATCGCCTGCCTGACATTGATGCTGGCTCTGGAGAGCTGGACTGCTTGAAAAGATCTTCCCATACAGACAGCTGTGCAAAAGCCCATGTAGCTTATAATGGGAAGTCAATGAGCTGGGGCAGGGGGGAGGCTTGGAAGGGAGGAAATGGCAGAAGAGTGAGCATTGCTTGCTCATTCTTCTAGAGTCTGTAGCCAGATATTGAATGGGAAACAAAACAGCAGAGAGTTAAAGAGTTGGTTCACTCCAAAGAAATTAGACTGAATCTACATTTTGCTCTCTTGCTCCCTAGACAGGAACGGCTGCAGTAGAGGGAAAAGGAGAAGGTGGGGATTTTCAGTATAAACCTTAGCAAAGCATTTTGACCAGGAGAAAACTTCTGATGACTTTAATACAGTATTTCAAAATACAATCTCAGGTTTGGTGAAGCACAGAAAACTTAACAGCTCATGCTCAAGGCAGAGAAGCAATGAGTGGGCCTGCAGCAGCTGCTGGTCTGCAACCTCCCAGCCCCAGTCAGGAAGCAGCTCATTTTGTTTTGACTAGCTCCTGCTTCTTTTGCTGCTGGCCATTCCCTTCCTTGGCCCCTCAGAGGCCCTTTCCTGGTATTTTGGCTCCTCTGACTTTGTCCTCCTCTCCCACACAATTCTCTTGCAAATTGCTTGCTCTTAAAAGCTCCATCTTTTCCCACCCAGTTACTCATTCTATCCACTTTTTCAAATACATATGGGAAACCTTTCGACCTCAGCTAGTTCTAACCATGCTGCTGGAGCTTCACATTCTTTGCCCTTGTGTCTGCCTTATTAATTAGGACAGTAAGTTCTTCAGGGTATCCCTGTTGACTCAATTCCATTGTTAAACATGGATACTAAAGACACTTGCAATGATTTAGGGTCTCCTGGGAAGTCTCCACTGTTGCTCCATAATGCCCCAAGATTCACAATTCTGAGTCATAGCTACAAGCCCTAGATATATGTCCCTGATACCTGGGGGCATCAGGAGCTATGTAATATCCATGTTCTGGCAACTGAATCAAGTCTTACAGATTCCACGCAGGGCTTAGCACAAAGATCTGCCCAACAGTCAGAAGTCTACCCAGAAATATCTTGCTGGCCTTCTTCCACATCTGGAAAATGTACTTCCTAAATAAAACAAGTAGTCATAGTACCCTTTCCACTGCGAAACTCCACTACCGCTTGATAAAATAAATACATAGGCAGGACAAAGATGCGGAGTCACATGAGCATAGGATAATAAAAGTATATCCTCTGCAATTACTAACTTCAGCAAGGTTGCCATTTCCCTCTGCAGAGAGAGTAAAGAGAACGACTGAAAGAGCAAAACATGCCTCACACTGTGGCAATGGAAGGTTCAGGACAAGCCATCTAGTGCCACTATTGTTACTAAAGGAAGAAAGGAAGAAACTAAGATATCAAGTTTCTATAGTGCCTTCTCTTGCTACTAGTCCACAAAAACATGTCTCATCCCTGCAGTTTGCTAAAGACTGGAATTATATCAGAAGGTACCAACTGTTTCCAAGACTCTGCAGGAGCAGCCTGCCTCTTCCTCCTCTAATCCCCATAGAGAAGTCACTGCTGACTGAGCTTCTCATCCTCCCAAAAGAAAGCCTAGATTCAGAGTGCAGTCTAACAGCAACAGTTCAGCCAGAAACTTTTTTGCCAATGACATTATCTAAGACTAAGATGAAGTCTAGAGAGATAGTCTCAGGCTTTTTGGTTCTGGTAAACTCTCATGTATTCCAAGTTTATTTTATAATCCTCTCCAAGACTGCACTGGCACTCTCTTTTACAAAATATCCCCGAAGAATTTGTTATTCTCTGTAAGTATAGAAATTAAGTCACAAGTGATAGCACAGTAGCATAAACAAATTTTTCATGATTTTGCATAGCATGAATAAGCTCAGTTCCTAAAGGGTCACTGTAATTCTGGTCTTTCTTTGCAGCTTGTTCCCAGGAGAAAAAAAGCTTTATTGCAAAGTACATACTCTACAACTAAATGGAGACAACCTGAAGTTATGAAGGGACACAAACAGTGAGGAAAAACATTGCACAGCACGTAACTCTTTTGATATTGCAATAAAAACGCATCTCCTGGTTTTATGCAGGAGCACATTTACAGACATTTCTAATGCAAGGAAATTTTGCCACTGAAACTCAAATCTTCCATTTTTCTTTCCTACTCTTTCTGTTCTTATATTAAGGTTTATTTTCCTTTTTAAGAGAACTTTATTTTAACAGAGAAAAGTTTTATCTCTATGTTATTACAGAAAAGGACCCAACAAGAGAGGACAAAATTATTCCATATGTTGGTGTCCTTGCCTACTTCATGAGATGCACCTTGCACCAGCCAGAGTTTGTCATGCTAGCTCAGCCAAATGTGTGACTGTCTCCCTCTGAGGCACTCTGTGCACTCTAGGTAACCAGAGAAAGCCTGTCACTCATACACTTCTCTGCAGAGAACCTTTACTTCTGCTGAAGCCTGAAGGATGATTATTCATATTCTCAATAAAAGTCTTCAAAAGTGGATTAATTTCAAGGTACATGCATAGAGTCAGAGACTAACCTAAGTTGGAAGGAACCCATAAGGATCATTGAGCCCAACTCCTGCTCCTCACATGACTACCTTAGGCTAAATCCTATGATGTAAGGGATTATCCAGATGTTCTTTGAATTCTGACAGGATTTGTGCTGGGCTCGTTGGGGAGCCTGTTCCAGTGACTGATCACCCTCTCTGGGAAGAATCTTTTCCTAAAGTCCCACCTGAACTTCTCCTGATGCAGCTTCATTGCACTTCCTTGTATCCTATCACTGGTCACCAGAGAGGTGATCAGCCCATCCCTGTCCACTGCCCTCCTTGAGGCAATTGTAGACTGCAATAAGGTCACTCCTCAGCCATCTCCAGGATCAACATGACAAGCAATCTCAGCTTCTCCTCAACACTCTTGCCCTCAAAACCTTTCTCCACCTTGGTTGTCCTCCTTCTAGACAAATTACTGCTTTCTTTGTTGAAGCAAAGATTGCAGCTGAGCTTAGCTCATCATCTATACCAAAATCAAACTCAGAATAATCCTTCAACTCTGAAGGCAGAAAAGTTAATACGGCCATCTTCAAGGCTAACATCATAGAATGGGAGTCTTGGTACAAATTGGGCTGCCTTCATAATCCTGACTTTACTGAGTAAATAACTGATCACCCACAAGGTATAAACTTGTTCAATCCAGTGTGTGATACCAGAGTGAGCAAAGAGGTTAACATCCCAGTAATCTCTTTAGGAGACCACTTAACTTCCCTTACAAAACTGAGGAATGTAAGAGTAAATATGCAGCTACTTGGTCCTCAACAAACTCAAGCGCCCAAATTAACAAAATATAATACTAGGTAGACCAAAATAAAAGCCATCTGACTCTACAGATGTATACATAAGGTGAAAGATAAAGAGAGCATGTTTCCCAGCCTCACTAGCCCAAGTTCTTCTGATTTCAAGCTCTTACACTCCAAGAACCTTAGCCCCAAGAAAGCCATGAGACAAGAATAACTTGGTGCTCCTCACTTTCATGTTATCTAGCTGGTGAAGATCCTAATGCCACCACAGGAACCAGTGGCAGGTAGACGACAAAATGAGAAGCCAGGCTTGATTCTGTCTTTGGTAACACAACTCCATTAATGATAAATTGACACTGCTGGTCATTTCTTAAGTCTCCCAAAAACAGACAGAAAAGCTTTTTAGGTCTGCCACAGTCTTCTGAGAAAGAAAATTTGTGCTACCAAGCTGAGAACAACTTCCTAAAGAAACAGAAAGTTTTTGCAGTAACGAGGATCTTGAATCTTTCAACCAAGCTCTGGGTACTAAATCATGAATATCAGGTAGGTACCATTTAGAGCCATGAAGTGACAGGAAAAACAGTGCAGGGATAGACCCTCTTTTGTCTCTCTGTGGTGAGATCTCTGTGGAAGCTCACTGTGCTTTCTTGGAAAGATGTTGTCCACAGCTTCTCCAGAGCCATGAGAGAGTCTGCCCTCATTGTCCCACCTTCTGCACTTTTGCATAAACCTGTCATTTTCCAGTAATCACAGGGACAGATCAATCTAGAGATAAGAGCTGATATGAGCTCATCAACTCCTTTCACCTGAACTACTGCTGGTCATGCTTGCTCATGGCTGACCTAATCCATGGCAGGAACACTTGAATTCATTTTATCCTTCAGATTCAGCTGACAGTTTAGTTAATTTGGAAAATACAGTTACATTAGAAAATCTACCTTGCCCATCAGATCATCAAAACACCTATATTGAAGGGTACAGGCCTCCTGAATCTGCTTGTAGCCAGAGGATTCTACAATCCAATGGACAACCTTCTTCAGATTCCAATGACATCTTTACATACTGGCTTCAAAGCAAAGACTGATGGTAAGCCTATAAAAATAGAATGGATTAAGCTTTGCAAAAAAAAAGTAATGGTAGGAAATCCCTGTTCAGCTTCTCTGTGACATGTCACGCAAGAAATCAGAAAAACATAGGAAATACATATGGTATATGTATGGCTGACTTAAGTCACTAAGCATGGACTCACCTCACATCAAGTAAGTGTGTACAGAAATTCCTTAAGAATCTCAAATTTTTAATGCCCTGCAAAAGTCAAAATGGAGCAGGTCAGTACTGCTCAAAACTACAAAAGGCTTCCCCCAAATAGGTCAACTGCCACTACTAAGAAAGTTAAATATTCATGAAGAACAGCAACACAGGCAGTTGAGAAACTGGTGATTCGGCACAAATGAAGACTTTTTAGAGCACTTAGCTCCAGGTCAGCACCACTTAATTCATACAATAGTTTAGTGTTTGCTTTTAGCTCAGTATAGATGTGATTAGAAGCAAAAGTCTGACCAATTTAGCCTTAGGACACAGAAGCAGCTAAGTAAGAAACTCATTGCTGTGGTGGGATCAATATGCCCATTACCCTATCCTGGCCTGCCTTCTTGATTGCAGACAAGCTCAACAGTGTCACAGCTGGGTCTAGAATCCATTCATTTAGAACGTAAATGAAACAAGAGGACTTCAATCTGTTGCTTCTTCAGGCTCACATTTCAGCGAGTGCAGAAAATGGTGCTACACTGGCTGCTGGTAAAAGTACATGCTGCACCCAGCCACCTCCATTTCATACCCTACAAAACCATCCCACAGGGAGATTTTTCATTCTGCCTGAAAGCAGGCCTTACTGCCTTTCCTAGCCTATCCAGATGTGCTTACTTCAGGAGGGAGAAAAATGCTGTCTGTAATCATCTCGGGCATATGCAGCCCTATTGCACCATCTGCTCCCACACAGAGATGTCATGTCCCTCAAATAAGTGCAAAATCTATCTTACTCTTAAAGAAGGCTCCAGAGGTAACCATCGACTCAGCTGGTGATCAGCTTCAGGACAGTGCAGTGATTTGGAGAGTTGCAGCATATCCTCCTCTGAAGTTACTTACCAGTTAAAAGAATTTTTACCAGAAGCTTAATTTTACATAAGGAATTATTAGCTAATCACAAAGAACAAAACAGAGAAGAACATGCACTTTGTTAATAACAGTGCATGAACAAGGCAACAGAATCATGTAGTACTTGTAGTGCTTCTGTGATGCACTTCAGAGGAACAAAACTGAGCATCCCAAGTCCTTTGAAAATTGATTATTACTAGAATGCAGTAAATAGCTCACATTACCTGGCCAAAATGGAACTCACTACATTCTGTACACAAACTGTCACCAGCACTCTGTTTTGACATTAGAAAAAGAACTATCCTCACCTATCACTCTCACTTTCTAGGCAAGCACTGGTAGCAGGAATCAGCCTGTCTCACCAGTCTTTTCTTAAAAAATGAAGAAGCCATGAATAAATTCTCTTCCTTTAAATTTAAGAAACAAGTACATTACATATAAAAAACACTTACTTGTGAAGGACCACAACAGTACTAAATAGAGAAATAAAGTGGGCAACCTCATCTGGACAAATAAGTACTCGTGATTTAATTTTTAGGAAGAAAGTGGCAATTGTACAGGAATTCTATTCCCTGTAACAACATTACAAACTCTAGAGTAGAATACAACTTGGTTATATATTTTTAGAAGTTTTCCAAACAACACCCATTTCTGCATCTGAATCTCAGATGAAGGTTTCTGAAGTCTGAGATACTCTTCAAATGATCAGCCCTTCTCAGGATACACACTCAGTTTCATTGTTCACAGTTCAGAATGAAATAAATAAATAAATAAATAAATAAACCCAACAGCTCTTGTGAGACTCTATATACTGCCTTGAAATCTTCATTCTCAGTTTTCTCCTTCATGCTAACAGCTATTAACTGAACCATTACGAACACTTCCAGCTAGAAAACTTGAATATTTACAACAAGGTTAAAAGTCGTACAACCAGAAAGTGTCAGAACAAGATACACAGATGACAAATGAACCATACAGCATGATGGCAGTTCAAATCCTTGAGACAAAAACCACCACTTAATTGTGGGGGAAGGTGGCAGAAAGTACTGAGCTCTGGAAATGCCTAAGTCTCCCTAGGGAAGCAGTACGGCTCCTACTTAAGCTCACTTTCCTGGGAAGCTCTTAATTTATGTTTACACTGAAATAAACGGAACAAAACAGTTTATTTGTGGGGGAGCATCTGAGAGGGTGGTTAGTGCAGCCCTGGGGAGGCAGCAGGAAGTGGGATAATCTCAGAGCCAGGCCCAGCAGAAAGTACATGAGGAACATTAGTTTCCATATATACAGCTCTAGAGACACAGCTGAGGAAGGAAAAGGGAGAAGCCAAAAAAAGAGGCAGCTAAAGTAGTTTTGATGTGTCTTTTTTCCATCTTGCCAATAAAGTGCCATTTCACTGAAACTATCATCTAACTCATAAATCCTCATGTGTAACCAGGTCCTTCAACTTTGAACAAAGGCATCAGAGTCAGTCAGGAGAAACTATGGTGGCAGAAGTAGCTAGTTTTGGAGGTAACTAAATAACCCATCAGTCATGGCGCCTTGATTCTTGACTGTCTTATCATCCCCAAATATCCAAAGATGCATTTATGCTGGAGTGTTGAAAGCTGCAGAATTGTCAGTATCTAAATGCAACTCAAGGACCACATATATGGTTTTGACCTGTCACAGCCAGTTTAAATATAAGTTCCAATACCTAAATACAGGATACCCTAAGCCAAGCTTGGCCTTTGGTTTAAGCACTGACTGAGACTTCATCTTCATGCATGCATCTACATGAGTGAAGGGCGGCTAGGAGCAGGAGGAGGCCTCTTTAGGGAAGGTTGGGAAGCAGCCACTGGAAAGTAGGAGAAGGCACACTGTGGTACCAGCCGCTGCTTTCTGGAGCCCGTCCCAGCATGTGCTGGCGGCGAGCTCCCCCCGCCTTTGCCAGCACATAGCTGTGCTGCAGCTCCCGCCAGGAGCGGGCTTGGCCGCCCCCGCGCGGCGCTCTCGCACCAGCACAGACCATCCGCCGCCACCCGCGCTCCCGGCACTGCCGCACACGGCTTCTCTCCATCCTCACACACACACCTAGGAAAATGCAAAACTACATTGCTAGATGGCTCAAGAGAAAACAGCAAATGTTCTAAAAACGCGTTTAATCACCCACAGCAATTCTTTGCAAGGGCACTAGTAAATCACCAACTTTCCAGCACCTCCCCAAGCTCCCCTTCAAGACCCTTTTCATCATCCTATTTTCATTTTCTTGCATGAGACTCTGATCAGTGGTACTGACACAGGGTGAACTGTGCCTTCGATGTCCCCTGCCCTCACTGAGGCTTATGCAGAGGAAAAACAAAACAAAACAACCAAAATAGTATCCAGCTTCCTTGCACTAGGGAATGCACATTTCTCTCTAGTGTGACAAAGCTGGAGGTTCTAAACAGTACTCAACAGGCAATCAACAAAGATGTCCCCAGCGTCTTACCAAAGCAGCTGCCACGATGTGAAAGAAAACTTTTACATGCTGAGGCAATGGACAGCTCAGCCGAAACTAGAGCCTTGATAATCAGGTCCTCCACGCTGGCCATCAGTGCTGCAAGGAGGGGAGGGGGGGAGGAGGAAAAAGGAAAAAAGTAGATTGTGAAGTAACACATAATATCCAGAAAGGCATGAGAATATGCATATGGAGATACACCTTTGTGAATCAAAGCACATGAGACCCTACAGATGATAAAGCAATGATGCTTGGAAATCCATGCAAGCCTAAGTATTTAGAGACATGCAATAGTATCCTCGTGCAAAAGTACTCACAAATGAGAAAGTGAGAATGGTAAATATATGTACAGTGCAGGTAAGCAGGAACATAGGGCAAACACATCAGCACAAGTCAGCTGGAGTCTGACCACTGCCCACTCAGAGTATTGGGAAGGATTAAAAAAAGAGTTAAACAAGAGTGGGTTGGTGAGATAAGCCCTCAAACTACGGAGAATAAGCCATAGCACTGAGATATAAAAATTCTCCTTGCGAACTTTTATGAGGTAACTGTTCTGTGACACTGCACCTTCCTCTAAAGCAGCTGTTCCCATACGAAAATTCGTAAGTCTTCAAAATTTTGTGACTGGTGACAGCCCCCAGTCCTGTTGACCTATAGATAACCCAGAGTAAGAAAGCACTCTCCAGCTTCTGCATGAGCCTATGAACAGAGCTCAGGAACAGGAGTCTAAGCAAATAGAGGAAGCAAAAGGCAAGAAAAGATGCACATTAGACATAGACCTGGATTCTACACTGGACTTGGGATGAGTCATGCGATAGAAAGAACACCACACTGGTTCTGTTTTCAAGGACAAGCAATAGAGAAGTGAGAGAAGGGAGAAATGAACAAATACTGGAATCATAGTATCAGAAGTTAGTAAGGATGAAAGGATAGCCTTCCCCACCCCTCAAAGGGAGCACAAGCAAATCCACACAGACATCTGGCAATCCCTGCTTCAAAGAGTATCTTCTAGAAACCACTTGACTAGAGAGTTTACTTTAGGTCTACAATTACTATTTCTCATGCTCACATGATGACATGCAGGGATCTGAACAATTACAGAAAGAGCATGCAAGCAAACTCAGATGTGAACTTCTGTACCAGAAAACAACTAACTGAAACCAACATAGCATGGAAACATCCCAGCACACATAAACAACCCAGAGCACAAAAACCCTGCCAGCCCAGACAAGGCCAGCACGTTTCAGCCAGCATTCTGCCTCCCTATGACCAGAACCAGATGCATCAGAGAAAGGTGCAAGAAGTCTTGTAATGGATAGTTAAAGAAATCTGCTTGCATTGCTCAATAGTTTACTTAATTATTAAGAGTGTATATTTTATACTTGAGGTTGGGGTGAGGCATGGAGATGTATCAATATTAATAATTATGCATTCACAGCTTGCTGAACACTTATGGTGCAAGGGATTGAACAGCCATGCACACATATGATGGAAAGAAAGCCTACTTCTGTCTGAAAGCCAGATTCAAACCCCTTTCTCAAACACTCAAGTGCTCCTTGGCAACATTTGGAATATGGGCCATAGCTGCTGTCAGTAATTTTACTGATGCCTCAGTATCACAGGTAAATTATCCCTTAAAGGACATATCTGGATTCTACTCTGCAGATGCAGTTACTCCCAGCAGACCTGGCAAAGGTGTGGAAGAGGGAGCTATTTTATATGAAACACAGACTAAATGAAAACACTCAGCAAAAACCTGAGCCATGGAAAGATGACACCACATCCAAGAGTCATTCAAACTGGAACAGTGGTCCATAGGTTGGTCACTCATCAGACTGAACAGGCCATGGGAGCAGTAGAGGGAGGGAAGCTTTTAGAAGGAATGGAATGACCTTAAGAAACGGGAAATGTAGGTAAAATATTAAGAAACACACCCTGAGAAAGTCTCAGAATACTAGTTGCAAAAAGGAAGAGGTTAGGCCTTATCTCTGGGGATAGATCTGGGCCTTATATCTCTGGAATAAATGCACAGCTCTAGTGAGTAAGAAACAATGCTTCCCTCCACCCTGCTCTGGTGCTAAATGGGATTTACTGGGGCTCTTCCTTGACTTCTTAGAATTCACATTAGTGAGATGATCAAGATCCACCAAAGAAATAAAAGAACAAGATTTTTACTGACCTGCAGTGTCTCTCCCTTCTTGTTTTAAGTACCTCAGCATTGCACTCATGCTCCACTTGTTTCCATAATCTTCTATTTCAGGATCATCAGAGCTAAAAATAAATGAAGGAGACTGACACCACTGGCCTACCTCTATGGATCAGTGTTAGACCAACTTAGATAAACTGATCCAACCTCTAAAGAACGAGTTCCATTTTCCAGCCAAGTACCTGACATAATCTCCACTCTTCTTGTTGACACTGTAGTTGGTCAGATGCATGAACTGGTTTTTAATGTTCTTGCATGTGTGGTCATACCTCACTGTTGCAAACCTGTAAAGAGGAATAAAAATCCACAGTATTTCTTGAGCAAGTGGCATTCTTGCTAGATACAGCAAGCATGTCACTACAAATCACAGACTACCACACAGACCACTCAACAGTAACACCTAGGGAAAGAATGCATGTAATGAGAGTTCATGAAATGCAAAATACAGTTTATCCTCAGAGGACATATCAAGCAAAACATAATGTAATAGAATGTGAATATAATGTAATAGAATAGTTGCAGTTGGAAAGGACCTGCAACAGTAATTTAACCCAACTGCAATCATTTTCTTACACCACATGTAAACCTGATTCAATACATATTTTAGGTCTCAGACTTTAGAGTAAAATACATTTTTAAAAATTGAGAGCAAAACCTAGAGCATCTGGTAGGTAGAATGACCAGTATGAGCCACAGATAGCTCATAACAGCAAGCATGTTCCACTTCAAAAAACTTCCAAAAAAACCAAAAAATCAACAAGAGAAAAAACACCTTCACTCTGACAATCCTCCTGTACCACAAGAGCTTAAGATGCCAATGTCTCCAAAGAGATAAGGGGAGTAAGAAAAGATAAGGGTAGAGTCAAACACATGCTATCCAAAGAAGCCCCAGCAAGAGGAAAAGTATATATCAAGGAGGGCAGGGTTAGCTGTATAAAAAAGGGAGTATATATGGGGGAAGCCTCAATGCAGGAAAAAAGAGGCAGGATTCAGGAAAAATGGAAGAAGGAGAGAAAGTTGGATCATCTAGTTATGCAATGAAATAATGTTCAGAAAAGAATGCACCTCCAATTTTTTTCATTAATACTCATCTCTCTTCATCCTTCCCTAATTTTTTCCATAGTTCAGAAGAAGCTGAAGTATACAAGGACAGCTAACAAGTTACACCAAAAAACAAACAAACAAACAAAACCCCCAAAACCCCCCCTAAAAAAAAAACCCAAAACACATCCTTCCTTTAAAAAGAACTGCCAAAAAAACAAAGACCTTATTTTTCAGTTAAAACGATGCCACTACTGCCCTCACTTGGTAGTCATTTTGAGAAATACCTGTTGCCATAAGAACTATAACAGCAAATTCATGAAAATGCTTAAATTTACCCTTAAATACCCATGTGGAAGCAGGGGGAAAACAAACCCCCCCATGATATAACTAATTTTAAATGGCAAGGCTAAAAGAGTGAAAAATATTTTGCACTTTATTTTTCTCAGCTTTAACTACGTATGAGGTCAGAGCAGCTGGCAACAAAAGCATTTGGAAGTCTGGATCCCCTTTCCACATATTTCCACAGCTTAAAGTATTTGAATTTCTTTTCAGTTTAACTGTAGGTTTCCTGGATTTAGCACTTCTGTTTTGAAAACAGTGACAAAAGCTCTGTCACATATTTTGTTCTTATTTATGATTTCATCACCTCCGTCTTAACAATTATTTACTGGCAGCATACTGTAAGTATTTGTTGAAATATACTTTCAGCCAGGTCCTGGAAGACATTGAGCACAATCAGTGAGCCATTTCAAGTCTCCCTTGGTACTTCCAAGCAGAGGGCAATTAGGTTCACCATGCTTTTCAGCTTACGCTTTTAATTTTTCATCTTCAAATATGAGAATAGGAACCCCTAGCAGACACAGACAATACACTCAACAACAGTATTTCTGTACCTTCAAACGCTTGCATTAGCTTCCTTCTACAAAGATATCCTTAATTATTAGGTGGACTGAGCTCCATGCTCAGAATTTTACATTTCCATGGGAACTGTCTATTTAGAAGATATTTCACTGTGTTCCAGAGCTCCCATACCAAAGGTTTCCCTTTTACTAGGATGCTATCATCTTGAGGGACATCATGGGCAACTTCAGCAATGCACCAAAAACCTCCAAAACATTAAATTACTCAGATCTACTCTCAAAAAAGCCCAAGCTTTAAGCAACATAATCTAATGCTTATTAATACATTCACCCAGAGCTGGTTTGATCAGCCTCATGCTAAGTGCAAGCCTGCAATGGAAAATCCAAGCTATTTCTAGAGCTTCTATCAATAGACTCTGGATGTCAGAATAGTAACAGAACAGAAGTACAACGCTAGCAAATAGCCCACACTCCTTACACTTTTGTGTTCTGCACCTGCTTGAGATGGTGGAGTGTTACTACCTCTGAAATACTAGTCACAATTACCTTCAGTACTCTACAGTTCTACAGCTTTACAGAGTACACTTTGCTGTATCATTCTTCCACTGTAGTAACTATGCTGCTCATCCACCACACTTGTTCTCTCCAGGAAGGACAAGGACTTGCAGGCTACAGAATGTCTTGCTTCAGCAGAAATTTACCATTATTTTAGAGAAACCAAGGTCATAGGAAAAGGCCTTACAGTAATAGTAAAAAAATAGAAAAAATTGAAAATTAGAAATCCTGATTTCTAGGTGTTAAACTGAAATTAGAATAAACTCTTGAGGAATCTTACAGTCTTCTAGAAGATGACTTCATTTAAGGGCAACGTTATTTTCCAGTTTCATTCTGGGCCACTATTAAGAGCAGAATATATGTTGCTTAAAAGATAAGGACCAAGACCCTTAAAGCAATTCAAAAACTATATGCTAAGCAGGGACAGAAAACAAAGGGCAAGACTTGTGTTTTCCTAGTAACAGAATTTACCACAAGCATATGCTTCAATATTCTGCATGAACTATTTTTCTAAACACTAAAGGCTTCATGCCCAGGTGTCTCATATTGCTAAAATCCAGCCAAAGAGTGATGAAGGCACAAGTACATGAGTCCAGATCACCATCTGCCAGGACAGGACTATTTCTGAGCCAAAGCATTACTCGTGGATGCTGCTATGAGGGAGCCTGCAATCAGACAGGAAGCCAAGAGTACTCCTAAACCAGAGGCTGGACTGTCCACACGCAGAGGCCCATCTTCAGCCAAAAAGGAGTCTTTTATCCAAGGAAACTCCTCTAAACACTATCTTCTGCTTACTAATACCATCTTTTCTTACTCTGCTTCAAGCACCTGTCATTTTCCCCCACTGTGATCTGCTTCTGTCCAAGTTCTGGACTACTCCGAAGGCCTTGCAATGCAGAGACCCACCACACTTAACAAGCATTGCTGATAAAGTGTGTGTGGGCTGAGTGGTTCAACAACTAGATTCACACTGCTTTTAATTCTTAAAAAAAATATAGAATTTTCCTGTAGGACTTGTCAAGTGGAAAAAAAACTAGAAAAAGGTAAAATTTTCCATTATTAGTCAGACAGGAAGGTTTTCTGCCACTTCAGTGCATTCTTCTGTCCCTACTTCATCTAAACCAGCAGTTCTTCTTATTGTTAACAATGTGAAATATTATGCAGGTAGCCAGGAAAGGAATGGATGTCTGTTCTGTATCCACCATCAGAAGAATATGAACTCTGTTTTGGCCTGAATTCAGATTTGCTTTCTCTAGAATACAAGTTCTAACCACCAGTTTTCAAAGCTGAATGGCTGAACTTTCTTTCACCTGCCAATACACTTGGAAAGAGTGCAGGAGTAGAAGATGCAAAAGGAATCATCCTCTCTGACAGCATTAACCTGGGTCATCTCTGACATATGTATTACACAGAGATAATACAGTTCACAGCAGTAAGAATATAGGAAGTACCTTCTCATGTCCTGATGTTATGTATTGCTTGTATTCACTGTCAAAAATGAACTGCAAGTGATACTAAAGATACTCACTTTCATTAACTTGTTTACCCAGCCTTACTGCAGTCCCATTCTCTCAAACATCCTCCCCTTTCAATCAATCTTGTCCTTTTAACATCTGAGGAAAGGGCTAGGTTAAAAAAATGAAGGACACACTCTAACACAGTATACAAGAAATTAGATTCCAAAAGCCTCTAAGAAGAAATATTATAGGAGAGCTTCTACCCAAAAACTACAGATGGAAATAGGAAAGGTTAAACTGAGGTTGACTGTGCATTGTTCAGTTTCCGCACTAACTGCTGCCTGTAATACAGCCTCCCAGGCAGAAGTAGCTGCAATCATATTGGGAACAGCCCTGGCAGCCTCCCTCCCTTTCACTGCAGCTTCTCTTTCTCCAGAAGGACTGAGGAGATGCCCTTCATTTCTGAATTTAAAGCTCAGAATAGAGAAGTGATCCTCATACATTCCACTGCTCTGATACATCTGCTCATGAACCAGCTGGTCACAGCCAAGTCACACAGGCATACTCCAGCTTGGATGAAGGCAACAACCCATTCTCTATACCAGCAACTACTGCACTGCTCACCTTCCCCAACAGCACATTTCCCTTCCCGCTGGCTGTACTTCAGCTTGGATCACACAGGAAGAAAGAACAATCAAAAATAAGCAGAAGGGTGGCAGTAGCAGCAGCAGGTAGCCTGGGCAGCACAAAAAGAAAATTAAGGGAAAACTCCTCACTAATTCCTTCAGACTCCAGAACTACTCTCAACCTCCAGACTAACAGTATAACATCTAGAGACATCCCAGCTCTCTGCCTCCCTGTCATGCTTCAGGTTCACCTTCGATATTCAGATTGTGACAGATTCCAGTCTTCCTTCTCCCTTTCTTGTAAGAGTTCATTAAAAGCCTAATAACCACACTTAAGTTCTATCTGCAATAGATCACCTTCTCCTCAAGTGCCATGCAAGCTTTTTCCCTGCTCACCTAGCAGTCTACAAAACATGTCAGAGTTCACACTGAAAAATCCCCAAAACCACAACACCAAACTTTGGCCCTTTGCCCACATCCCTACACCACCTTAACCCAAACAACTGCCCTTTTACTGTCATAGTTTCAGGCAGGACAGTACCCAAGGGATTGTATAATGCTCTTTGCCTTATCTCCAGCATTACTTCAGGAAATTAATTAACCACAAGGTAAAGTTTGCGAGTCATTTCAGAAAGATGTAAACTGGATCATTAAATATTTACAGAAGATGTTAAATGGTTTTGCATGAAACTTGACAGTTCTGGAATGCTTGTTTGAGGCATCTAGTTAGAGCCTGGGAAAGGAGGAGGAGAAGGTAAAAGACTCTGGAGTGGGAGAAGGACAGAATAGTTAATTCCTCTGCTCTCAAATGAGTTCTACAAAAAAGCACACAATATGATAGACTTTTCCATGACTGCACACAGAGTTCCTGCATAAATGTCCTGGAAATAATCAATGTAGTGCTTTTACAAGCATGCTCCTCACATTTTACACTTGGAGTCACTTTCCCAGTCCCTCCTCGTTCCTCCCCATGCATTAGACTTTAGCTGCCCTGTTAGTCTATTAGCTGCCACTTTGTTTAGGGAACATAGTTCCCTTACAGTACAGGACAGAAAACGGAAGTCTAAAGACCATCACAACCCCCCTACCTCCAACATTAATGTTTCACAGCATCCACTTGATATGTCAGTTAGTAATTGAGTATGAACAGGAGCTAAAGCTTGTAAGGGAATTACTAAACATAAAGAGGAGTTTTGGTGACACCTCTATGACAGCAGTTTCTCTAAGCAAAGCTGGAATAAAATTACTCAAACAGTTCTATGTTAAAGAACAAGATCCAGGAGCAGTTTTACCAGATGTCTGCAGGAACAGAGAGGAAAATAAAGACTTTTTTTTAATCTTTTCACAACAAATTTGCATGTTTCCAATTTATGCCATTGCCATTAACAGGATTTTGAACCTTCGGAGCACAAGAAAACACCATGAGGATAACAAAGCACTGGCACAGGTTGCCCAGAGAAGTTGTGGAGTCTCCCTCCTTGAAGATATTCAAAAGCCATCTGGACAACTAGACCTAGATGGCCTCACTTGAGCAGGGGGTTGGACCAGACCCCTTCCAACCTCAGCTACTCTGTGATTTGGTGAACCTCTCACGTTCTGTTTCTCACATTCTCGAGTTTCTCATTGTTCAGACTGTCAGCAGCTTTAACAACTGAGCTGACCAGCTTTAACAACTGCTTAGTAGCCTGTCTGTTAAGCACAACAATAGGGTCATGTAGTTATACACCTCAGTGATTCAGTAGTTATTCATCTCAGTGATCTGAATCTGATTATCTTAATTAAAAAGTAAGAAAGCAACATAAAGCCTTCTGGCTTGATGGCCTATCCATTGGCCTGAAGTCCAGCAGGTACATCTAGTGAATAACACTGCTCCACAGCTTCTGCATGGGGCAGTGTCTACTGAAGTGGCTGTAACCCAGGCCCAGGTGTCCATGCAGAAATAAATGAACTGCACTTCCTAAGGAGCAGAGGCTGCTGGGCAGAGGTTACTGCAAGACGGATGGGGCTGCTGCAGCTGGCTCAGCCAGCTCTGGCCTAAGCACAGCCTGTGAGCTAATGTGAATTCCTTGGCACAAAGCAAACACCTGAATTCTTCAGAAACCACAGGAATTCAGCCCAGAAATGGTGAATACCCCAGAGAAGCCAGTGTCAAATAGGAAGCCAGGCTACTGAAGGAAGGGTGTCACAAGACTGAGTGGTGTGAGCTCAGGTGGCAGCACGGCAGCTAGTGGCAGGTGCTGCGACGCCCAGCAGTCTAACCCCAGAGCTAACCCTTGTGTCCCACTGGAAAGTCTCCCCAAGCTGCTGCTCCTTGGGCCCTTTGCAAGAACGTTTGGGTTTCAGCTCAGTTTTGCTTCTTCTTTTTCCCTAATCTATTTTTAAAATTCAGTGTAAATCTGAATGATCAGTTCCTGATGATCCAAGACCCTTCCATCTAATCAAGCTCAGAAATAGGGCTGTCTAAACATGGTTTAGGAGAAAAAGCAGTCTGTCAAGAAGTCTCCCCAAAACAAGGAGCCATTTCACAATGAATTCGCCACACAACAAGCTGAGCTCTCATCATGCCTGCAGGCACCAAGCAAGGGAGGTCCACCAGGCTCCTTTCTGTCCCACACAGAAGGAGGGGAAGTCAGACAGGAGAGAGAATTAGCAAAACAGGGATGGCTCACAAACAGCACAAGCTATTCCTGGCCCTATGCTTTCTTCAGCTGTACTTCAGGCACAAGTCAGGCTTGTTATTCCTACTTACATGAATGCCCCTCCAAAAACCAGCATAATCCACCAATTCAGCAGTTGGCTCTAAGTGAAGCCTTGGGACTCCCACATAACTGGGCTTGGTGAGTCACCTTCAGAAGCATGTCAAAGTTTATAAATAAGACTGTAGTTTATTAACAATGTACCTCTTATTCAAACTGAGATATAAAAGGTATGTCAATAAATATATTACATCGCCTGTTTTGGAAATCTCAGATAAATAAAACTACCAAGATTTTAATGTATGATCAGATGACAGAGTTATACCCTCAGGCAAACCTGGACCAAGCTTGCCATGACCATCTCATTTGCCAAACCTATATCTTCAATGCAAAGATCCCAGCTACAATTCTCCAGGCTGTGATCACAGACAACCAATCTAGATTATAATTGTCCTTTCAAGTACAAAGTAACTAAATATCTGCCAATTTAACAGATGTATGGCAGCACACTGTGTCTACTTTTTTTTAACATGTACTAGAAAAGTGTTCAATACACTTTACAATCCAACAGGAGGATCTTAAGTCACTCAGTGCTGCTTTATGTCTTACATACAGCTTCAGTCTTGTTTCAAGCCTCAAGTAAGAGAAAAAAATCCCCACCCGACTCCACTCCCTCCAAACAGATCACTGAATATCTCCAAATTAATCTATTAGCAGCATTCCTTCTAGAGGTCCACCAGGCACAAAATATGCAAGGAGTTTTGACAGAGTTCAAGGGAAGAACAACTAGAAAATTTGTATTGTAGCAGAAGATAAAAACAGAGCACATTCACTGATACCACTCTTAATAACTCTCCAGAAGTCTGACAGTTGACTCTCTTGACTTGAGACTCTGTCCCCTTTTACAGCTTATTCCACATGGAGTAGGATGGAAATATCTAGAAAAGGAACCTACTCAACATCAGTGCTTCCTAAGTTCTACTCAGTATTCATTTAGAGGATAAACAGAAAAAAAAACCCAAAAAAACACCCCAACACAAACATTTTGAAGTCATTATCTTCCTGAAAAACTGCATTTAAAAAATTCATAAAAAAGAGAGAAAGAATTTTGGCCAGGGCAAACCAAATAGTTATTTAGTACTTCCAGCACAACAGCTGAAGGCTTTGTTACGCACAACCCTTCCTATCTCCATCAAATGAAACTTGGAAAGTGAAATAGAAGGTACAAAAATGTTGGGTCCACAATCTCTTACTTCTCTTCAGCTCTGAAGCCTCAAATTCCACTCTAGATCATGTCATAACAAGTCTAGCTGTGCCAGAAGAAACAAGGCCTAGGGAAATATCTAGTCAAACAGCACAAATGTTTGTTATACCAAGTCTGTTCCTTGTAAAGATCATTACATCTTCTGGTTTCCTCATCACACTCCTTTTCTAGTAGAGGCCACCAAGGTTACTGAAACAGTCAGGTTCCTCTTGGAATATGCAAAGCACAACACTAGAGAGGAACATGACCTTTCAGACAGACAAAGAAAATGGAAAAAAAAAATTAAACCAACAAGCTAGGTAATTCTTACTACACTTCAGAGACTATCTGCCTTCAGAAAGCAAATTCAAAACATGGAAGTCACCCTAGTGCACCACAAGCACTAGCTGAGGTTCCAAAACCAGATTGCTTTGTTCGGGTGGTATTTTTTACCTTAGATTGCTTCCAGACCACCTCTGATTCCAGACCCTGACATTACCTCCCAGTTCTCTGCTAGAAATTGTTTCTACCCTTAAGCAGCATGGGAGTTTTTTTCTTAAGTAAAGCATTAAAAGCAGCTTCTACTCCCCAAGGTTAAAACATTTCCCTCCTCCTGCAGAGCTAAACTTTTGTCACAGCTTTAAACCAAAGCATTACACTACGTGAGGCAACACAGTGCTCTCTCCCAGCATGTAACTCACACTGTAAAATGAACGGCAAAACAGCTAAATTAGGAAGCCATAATCCAGTAACTCCAGGTTCTCTACCTCTCACCAACTGAATCTTCAAAGGCAGGGTATGGGGAAAACGCAAATAGAACTAAAGACCACTAGTGCCATCTGGAGGCCACACAAAATACCCACCAAAAGTTTTATCAGCTTCTGCTCACCTTGAGCGTTGTCCTCCAAAGAGAGCTTGCCAGCACTTGCAGCATGAACATACCAGCTGTACAACCACAGTAGATGGGAAAAGCTTAAGGATAATTAAAGATACTGTCTGCAATAAACTTACAGCTATCATGTGAAAGCATTCAACTACAAGCCTTTAGCCATAGCTGACACTTCAGCTGAAATTGCTCAGTGGGCAGTTGAAGTTTAGTAACAGAACCAGAGCTACTCTCCGTAGCCTTGAGTTATCTCTCTTGGAAGAGAGATAATAGCTCATTATTTTCATTTCCTCTACACCTCTTCCATAGTTGTACTGGTAGAGTAGACCATACTGCAAAGCAGCATTAAGATACCTAGTGCCACATTTCGTCTCCATATACTATCTACCTCTCACAGAAAGCTGAAGAATGGGATGCAATTTGAAAGAAAGGAAAACTTTAATTAGTAATACTGTGGTGTCCTGTAGATATATGTTGCACTTGTCATGTGTGTCAACACCATGTGCACCAGATTTGATTATAGTTTAAACGAATGGAATCTAAACACACATAAACTGCTAAGGATTTCAGAACACTGAAAAGTGATTTGCAAGTATTGCTGCCAGATGGGCATTGAGAAGATGGGCATGGAATATTCAGAGCCCAGAACTGCTGAGAATGATGTTTCTGAATGGATACCCAGATATACACTTCCACACTCTCACCCTCAAGCAAAATATATTACTCTACTGGCAAAAATGCACACTTATCCTTGCAGTAGAATACTTGCGTTTATACAGATGGATTTTTCCAGAAGTAAACTCCTTTGTTACAAGATCAGCAGAACCACCTTTAAGATATTAATGATGGTGCAAATCCTATTTCTGAAGGCCTGCTATGTACTGCCCATTCAGAGAACATGCTGGAATTCTACGCTTGTTTCTCTCTTCACTTTGCAAAAACATGCAATATCAGCAGGTAACAATTTAGCTGCCAGTTCCCAAGAGAAAAGTCTTGCATGACTGGCACGTTTAATGCACCCTTTCTTAAGTGAATATAGTTGTTAAGCTTTCCATTTATGAATAAAAGCTTCCCCTTTCTGCCTCCTTTTAGGGAAAAAATGTGTTCACATTATCTTTGCAGGTAGAGGCACATCACAACACATCTGAAGGGCGTTCATCAATTTAACGGATATTTCTCATGGGATCGTTATTTATGTATTCTTTGGGATCCATTATCTTCTTGGGACAAAGATAATTTGGATTCAGTATCTACCCAAGTCAGAGCCATGTCAGGCATGAACCCTAGAGATATTCTGAATACATCAGATGTGCTTGTAAGAAAGATACAGCATTACTTAAAACTGTTGCTGAAGACAGTTCCGTGGTGTTCTTTTCTCAAACATCACTACAGTTAGAATTCTGACCTGTTGGGAATTCAGAGGGGTGATTGCTTCAAATCCATTAGTTATTACAGACAATTATTTTGCTAAACTTCTGGGACAAAGAAAAACACCTATTTTTGGTAGATGAGTATTGATTCTAGGGAATCTTAAGTGTCTTTCATGACTTACACACAAAGGAAATTTATTATCTTGCAAGGTAAAAACAGTGAACTAGCCTAAAGCCACTTAGTAGATACTGCAGGAAATACAAATGCTGACCTAAAATTTAGAAGAGTCATTGAAATGAATGAGTCACTAAGCTCATTCATTAACAGGTGTCCAACTACTTTTTTTTTAGGATAAATTCGAGAAATTTTGGATTCACTTTCCCTTGAAGAATTGAGAAGAAGCAGAAAGGTATCAACAACCACAAGTCTCAAGAACACCTCAGCCTTGAGAATGAACATACCAACGATGATCTGTTTGGCCATTCAACCCTTGAGAGCTGAAAACTTGCTTTATTAATTATATAATATATATATAAAATCCCTCACTCAAGATCCTATAATCTATATGAAGAAACCTGATGGGACACAGCATGATGAAGTATCATCTATTTAAACTCTGCAGAATTGGCACTAAATGGCACTTTCCTCATTTTACTATTGTTTCAGGAGTAGAGAGGCAAGCCAAGAAATGTCTGAATCACCAAGTGCAGATACCAAAAAGGAAGACTTCTCCCATACCTGGCCAATCCTTCCTCGTAGAGATAGATGACAAGTGGATCATAGGATGTAACCAGAACATAAAGACGCACATCGAACTTGAAATCTGAAATACAGTAGTCAACAGTCAGTCACTACAAATATCTTTCAGACATCATAACCAGTTGAAGAAATTTCAACAGACTCCGAGAGCAATAAACCATTATCTGCTGATGACATAGGTGCCTGAAACTATCCCAGTTGAAAAGCTTTCACGTTTTTATGAATTCTTTAGTTACATTTGTCTGATGCTAGACCAAGCTAGACCACTCAATTATTCAACTAAACTCCTGCAAAGCTTGCAGAGATCATCAGATGCAGGGCTGGGGAAAGGGAGAAAAGCAATTCCTAAGCACACTCACCATCTATGAGCAAGGGATTGCTGATGTAACGAGACACCAAGATGTTGTCTTCCACTATAATTTGGTTTGGCTGCAGAAGAACAGAGAATTTAAGAGTGAAAAAACAGAAGATGTAAGGAATAAGAAGAAATTAGATCAAATCCATCATTTTTTCCTGCCTTTCCCTCTTAAAGCCACTCTGTACCAATATCTGGGGAAGGAAGAAATAAAATCAAAAGGAAAAACATAACAGTCAGTCACAACACATTTAAGGTAATTAGATCCTAAAGAGAAGTCTAGGAATGATTACATTGAAAAAAAACCCCTGCTCATTGAATTTTCCAGTAAAATACTCAGAGTAGCATACAGTTTTAACAGCCACATGGCAACGATGTAAAACAGGCAGAAAAAAAAAAAACAAACCCTCACATCTAAGAAGTAACTGTTACTCTGTTTGCTTCTCAAGGGTTTAACCAAACTCATGGAGAAGGGGTTAGGAAGACTCAGGATGGAGTATGTAACTACAGTTGGTGAAGTCACAAGTGAAGAAAATGACTCAACTTGTGACCTTTATAACTACATCCTGGGCTAGTATCCAGCCTTTTTGCCTACCTTCTACTGAGTCTCAGTTCACAGCAGGAGCTCCTGTACCCAAAAGAAGCTACACTTGTAGGTAAGAACAGAAAGCTCCAACTATGACAAATACACATTGCAAAGTTATGGGATCTGTTACAAAAGCTTTTACTTTTTGCTATATGCAAGGCTCTCTTGAAACCAGTTTCTTGCACAACACTTACTTGCCTTCAGTTTGCAAAAGAGGCAAGAGAATCACAGGATTCTGCCTCTATTCAATTTTGCATCTTTTCAGCCATAACACCAGCATCACGAGCAGAAAACGTAAGCATATAAAATGCTTATATAGAATGTGAGAGAACAAGCTCAACTTCCCTCAGAATATCACATGAAAGTGACACACTGTTCTATATAGATCAGGGAAATGCAAAGGTTTGTAAATTGTTTGGAGGGGTAATTGTTGTTTTCAAACACTTTTTCGATAAGATTCTGAAAGGCACTCTTTTGATGGCATCACACTGAAGGAAACTGGCCTGTGGGCCAAACTAGCTGCACTGTTTCTCCAACAAAATACACAAAGGGATATTGGTCCCAGAAGGGTATTTTCCCCAGGTCATGGCCAACTGCCATGTGAGCCTGAGCTCATTCCTCCCTTTCAAGCAGAGAAAAAACTGAGTGTAGCTCTGGAAATACTTACCTCATACATTTGGCAAATTGCTCCCTTATTTTATGGGAAATGATCCAAGTAGAGAACAGATGAGGCAGCATGACCTCTTCAGTGCAGGGAAGGCTAAAGGGGTTTGAATGAGTGAAAACAAAATGACACAACAGTCATTTTGCTGTTGAGCCTATTTATTGGAACTCCCTCATGTTTGGCTCCAGTTCAGATGTATTTGTTACCTATGACAACTGCAAAGCCCACAAAGAGCAAAAGACACAAAAACCTGCACATTGATTTCAAAGAATTATCTCCACTACACCTTAGGAAGGCCACACTGGCCTTTAGATAACATAGCTTTAAGACTGATACACTTCCCACTCTGTCAAGTTTCATTTAAACTGGTCTTTTCCATGGGGAAGTGGGAGACAAGGCGTCTGTTTATGTCATACAGGGAAGCAACTAAGGAGAGTCCTGGAAATCTCCACAAGGTCAGCCTACTGTCAGCCACAAAGAGAGCATAAAGCAGCATAGCTTCCCAAACAGTCTCAGGGAGTATAAACTGGCTCCTAATAAGCTAAGACTTGAAGGCAGATTGCAAGATGAGCACAGCATACAAAGAGATAGACTGCTTTTGGTTACACAGCACAGGCCCAGGCAGGCCTTCCAAGCTGCTCAGGGCTGTTGAACTGTTCACCAATATATGGCTGAAATTGAGAGTAAGGCCAGTGTCCAGTTAGATGCCTCCATGCCTCTTGCCTGGAAGCCAACATAGTTTTGAAGACAGTGTTACTGAAGAGCAGTCCTTTCAGTGAACACTTACATTATTTATCAGGTAGACACCTCGGCCTCTGGAAGAGGCTACAGGCTTCACTATCCACGGGCCTCTGTCCTTAGAATAGGTATCTGGTTAAAAGAAAACAGCACAAGTCTGCAACATTTTCCATTTTGTTTACTAACATGGGAGCAAGAATCCAGAATGTTGCCTATGGTAAACACTGTAGAGAACTCCACAAGCAGATCAAAGTCTGCTTTTCCCATGTGCTATTTCACCCCTTTGGAATCACTGCAATTATTACAGCCCCTTCCTGAAGCCCCCTCTGCTACTCCAGTATATCCACTCTTCTACCCTATGCCTCCTTCACTACTCCCAGGCATTAGGCAGGGATATTGTGAAGCTCATCATCAACAACACTGTGCACATAAAAACTGTTCCGTTTTGGAGTCTTAAGCCCACATCAGCTTTTTGAAAACTTACACAGGCATGGAGTAAACAGTAGTATAAATTACATAAAGAAATCATGTGGACCTTTTGTACTCTCTTCCCAGCTTCCTCTAATTTTGTTGCCTTAACCACTGGCATGATCAAAAGGCTAGGATATTGAAAATAATTCCCTTCCCCCCACATCCCATTATTTCAAGTCTGGGCATCACCAGCCATTCACTTACTACAGAAGTCCTGGAACTCTGTCGGAAGGATGAAGGTCTGAGGTAAGATATGGAATGTCTTGAACCCATGGGTCAGCTGCATTCGACAGACATTCTTGTACAGTCTGTCCTTTCGTGTCAGTTCATATGACCTAGAGTTCCAAAACAAGAGACTGTATCTATTTTTCTTTCTGACATGACAGCAACCTTTTGTCCTAGCTACTGAAGTATCTGTAGCTTTGTCAGATGTTTAAACCCTAACCCACAACCACTCTCAAGCTTTACTGCCTCTACCTTATGGCAGAATTAGTATGGTTTGTGGCACTCCTTGCAACTCCCAAGACAGACTGAAGCACAGCAATCAGTTACAAATTTTAGCTGGGGACATAGGACTATACCTCTAACTAAAAACCCAAAGTCACGAATAATTTATCATCAACTAAAGAAAATAAAATTAAAAATTTGGGCTACAGACAAGCATTTTAATTCATATACTGTCCCCCAAAAACCCCAAAGACCATTAAGAATGAAGACAGTATGTGGCACTGGCCCAGTCTGTTGGGATTTTACAGTATCATGTATACTCTATTTTCTGGGGGGTTCTATGTTCAGATTTTTGCAAATCCTACAGAGAGGTTCAACAAAACATGGTATCAAGGCCTTACCTAGGGAAATGATTGACTTTCTGAACATCTGTGAGGGTACGCAGCAAGCAGGGCTTCAAGTGTGATCCTGTCCACATGAGATTATAATCACTGCTATTAGGGTGAACCTAAAAAGCAACATAAAAAACACCACACACAAAAAAATCAAACTAATGAAAAGCAACATCACTTTGTCCCTAGATCTACAAGGCCAAAGTAACACTAGTTTAGTCTAGTCTCCTCTACTATCCCTAATATAAGGGCAACTCCAGCCAAACTGCTGCCCTAAGATATTCCTGTGCTGGGAAATAACCAGATCAAATTTTTCTATACAAAGTTGTGAGACTATTGTTTTCATAGACAGTTTAAACACAGTTTGTAAAGCATTTTAAATCTCTTCAGGAAACCTGTCAGATCAATTCCTTAAGTTGCTGTTATTCTGGAAAAAAAAATCTACCCTACACATCCCTCAAATTGTTATTAGCTGCATACAGGACATTTTTTAGAGCAAGACAGGTACTAGAAGAGAAGTGTGAAGTACTACATCAATACTTCTGAGAGATTGTAAAGGCTGAGAAATTAAATCCTTCAGATCTTCCCAAGGGTGTGACACTTTAAAAGACAAAAGAGAAAAAATGCATGAACAAACTTCAGCATTCCTTTTTCCTATTTTTGAAGGCTTAAGACTAATGAGTACTCCTTTGAGAGCAAAATTACATATTTTGAGTCTGACTAGCAGAATACATTAAAAGACAAAACCAAAAACCTCAAGGGGGCCCACAGCAACTTCCTGGTTCTAACTCTGCCGAGTTTAAAAAAAAAAAACCTAAACAAACAATAACCCACAAAAAAATCAAAAAACATTATCATCACCTCCCAGCCCAGCACAAATCAGACCAGAAGCTCACTGCACTCACCTCATGGAACCCATGGGCAGACAGAATGCTCCGAACCAGCCGGCTGTCTGTCCGCACTATCTTATAGGACATGTGGAAGCGCTCTGTGAAGAGGCAAAGAGACACGAGATTAGAGGCTGCACTTGGAAGAATATACCAAAGTCACTCATGCTACCAAAGAAAACGACACAGACAGTACAGCTGCACTTAATTCACAGAGAGCAGCAGCACATAACAGGCAAAGGGAGATAGGAAATGCCAACATCAACATCACTGAACTGACTTACATCAATCCTTAGCTATAATATAGTAGCATCACAGAACCCCATCATATAAAAATAAAGCACAAAACAGCCTAACAAATACCCAGATTATTTTTTTTAAATCATTCTATTATACAGACTACTTTATAACACTCCAAACATGATTTCACCTTTCTTCTCTATTCAATATTGGTATTCCTAGCTAGAAGTAATCGTGTATAATGCCCCTCATTGACATGGCTAGCTTATGTGATCACTTTTTAGATCCTGAAAACCCAAAATAAAGCACTGAATTTTTGTTTACACCTCATTCACCTGTCCCAATCTTCCAACAAGTAACTTCAAATACAGTAAGAGATAAAGTAAATAGTACAAGGAAATAAAAAGATAAACTCACTATGCAAGTAGAAAGTCATAAAAATAAAGGCAGTAAGCAGCCCTGGAGGTATAAGATAAACCAAAAGCAAGTAGCAAGACTAGAGGTCAGTTGTAACATAAAAGGATGTGGCAATCCAAAAAAAGTAGAGAAAGAAATTGCAACGCTAGAATACAGAACTGCCTAGAAAAGGCAGTTTACAAATTGATTCAAACTGAGAATAAAAGGGTGAAGATTAGATTAAACTTCAGGAATTATGTTCTATCAACAAAAGTAAGTCAAAAAAGTAAGAAGTATCATAATCAGGAACAAGACAGAGGTGGAGGAAATTTAACAAGTTGCGCTATTCAGCAGTAAACTTGTTAAACCATGCGAGAAAAATCAGAAAAGATCCCACGCTCCAGTAAAAATGAGAGTTACAATTACCATCAGCTTCTGGCACCATCCAAGTATGTTTTTAACTCACATGAAAAGGATCAGGAGTTGCCACATATAAATCACCTTCTCCACCCCTTACCCCAGTGAGCCAGAAGCATTTCTACTTGGATAATATATTAGAAACTAAAGCACCAATTACCTAAGAAAGGAAAAAGCAAGAGAAGAAAGAAGTGTCAGCACCTTAACAAAAAGAAGCTGAGTAGATTTTAGCTTTTCTCCAACTCAGCACATCCAGAACGAACTCCCAGCTGTACACACCCACAAGTACTAACTTTTCAAATCCAAAGTGACTGTTCATAACAATCCAGCCTCTTTAGAGGCTCTCCCTTATTTGACACTAGACAAGTTTGGTCTCCCAACTCAAGTGCTGCCAGCAACCATTTTGTTTATGGCCTTCTCAGGGTTGTGAAGCTGTAGACTCAGAGATTCATCACTACAGCTTATTATTGTTCAACTGTGGGGCTGGCTGCTTTATTTCTTTATTTTGAGAGTGAAATACTCTCAAAATATTCTTTATTTTGAGAGTGAAATACTCTCAAAATACTCGTTATTTTGAGAGTGAATTTCTTTATTTTGAGAGTGAAATACTCTCAAAACTCACTGCAATGATTGATTTTAAGGTCTTAGCTATGGTGAATTTGTATTCTGGTTCCAAGTTCTAGCATGGCCTCCAAGTTCAATTTGCAAGCAGACAGTTCCAACTCAAAACACATCAGGGCCCAGTGGAGGGACAGAAACTTACCATCGTCCAAAGACATAAGCATTCACCAACAGATCAAGCATTTCTGAATGTCTCAGTGGTCAGAGACAAGGCAGAATTTCTTTCCTATCACGTCCTCTTCCCACCACAAAGTGAAGGGAACATCAGGTAAGAGCCTTTTACCTTATTGCCATCAAGCCAAAAGCTGGTATATAGTAGCACCCACCTCCAATTAAACGGAGGTAGCTGTCCTTAGTCAGAATGGCTTCAGCATGAAACACCAAGACAGGGACCCGCCTGCAGCCACCACCAGTCCACTTGATACATGGATGATCCCTGAAAGAACAAGACAATCAGTATAATCAACTGCTGAGCTTCATACATGCAGCAGTTACTTACAGTAACAACACAGCAATTCTCCATACTCAGCCACCTACCCTGTGGACAGGACATAAGCCAACACGCTGGGGAAAACAGAGAAAGATTAGTGAGGAGGACTGTAAACACATGTAAGTGACTTACAGCTTTGGTGTAGAAAAATACATGTGACAGCCTAATGTTGTCTATCTTTGTGTGTTTCACAAGTAGAACTGAAATCAGATAGCACAGCACTGCAATAGACTTCAAGGCACTCTACCGAACGTGCTTGAGATTCCTGCCCTACAGTGGGAAAGGTGAAAGCACAGTGGTAAAATACACCTGCAAGAATCCCTGAAAAACAGGTGTGAGCAGCAGCTTCAGTGATTCTCTAGCAAGGACCAAGCTCCACAGTGCCTGCCTCTCTGTTTGTGTGCCTCTGATGCTGCTTTGGGGATCCCCCTGTGAGCAAGGGAACGAAAAGAAATTTATTCTTTGCATTTCAGCCACAGTTTTATGGTTGTCCCTAAGCCCTGCCTGTGCTGACTCAACACACACACATGCTAGGCATCTGTGGTGCTTCCAGGTTGTACCCTGGCTAGATGCCAAGCACCCACCAAAGCTGCTCCATCATTCTCTTCCATAGCTGGACAGGTGAGAAAAAATTTACCAAAAGATGCATGAGTTATGGGCAGGGAGGGATCACTCACCAATTATAGTCACAGGCAAAAGAGACTCGACTTGTGGAAACTAACTGAACTTACTACAAATTAAAATCAGAGCAGGATAATGAGAAGTAAATCAAATCTTAAAAACACCTTCCCCCCACCCCTCTCTCCTTCCCAGGCTTAACTTTATTCCTGAATCTCTACCTCCTTCCCCTCAGCAGTGCAGGGAGATGTGGAATGGGGGTTACAGCCAGCTCATCACATGTTGTTTCTGCCATTGCATCCTCTTCAGGCAGAGTCCATACCCTGCTCCAGCATGGGGTCCCTCCCACAGCAGACAGTCCTCCACAAACTGCTCCAGCGTGAATCCTGTCCATGGACTACAGTTCTTCATTAACTGCTCCAGCATGGGTCTCTTTCCACAGGGTGCAGTACTTCAAGGAAAGGCTGCTCCAGCATGGGTTCCCCACAGGGTTACACGTCCTGTCAGCAAATCTGTTCCAGGGTAGGCTCCTCTCTCCATAAGTCTGGAGGTCCCTCCCAGGAGCCTGTTCCGGCACAGGCTTTCCATGGGATCCCAACCTTCTTTTGGGCATACACCTGCTTCAGTGTGGGGCTCCTCCACGAGCTGTAGGTGTATCTCTGCATCTCCACAGATTTTCACGGGCTGCAGGGGCACAGCTACCTCACCACAGCCTTCACCACAGGCTGCAGGGAATTCCATCTCTGGCATCTGGAGCACCTCTTTGCCCTCTGACCTTGGTGGCTGCAGAGCTCTTCCTGTCACATATTCTCACTCCTCTCTGAGCACTATTACCTCCATGCAGTAACTTTTTTTTCTGTTCACAGATATGTTACCACAGTAGTGTTTCCACCATCATTCCTGGGCTCCATCTTGACCAGTGACAGCTCTATACTGGAGCATTGGCTCAGTCAGACACAGAGGAAGCTTCTAGCAACTTCTTACAGACCCCACCCTGTAGCCCTCCTAGCACCAAAATCTGGCCACAAAAATGCAATACAGCATCCTTGGTACTCAGCTACAAAGGGAATCTTCCTCTTTTTGAGTTCGTCTTGCCAGTCTGAGTTCTGTTTAGTTCTGTATTTATTTTAGTGGGTATAATTTAGGAGAGGCCTCATGAGCTTTCACAGCTACAGTTCTCTGAGTTTATAGCCTGAAAACAAGATCTATAATTCATGATAAACCACAACTGCTGGTATCCACACAACCAGACCTTGCAATGCAGGTTCCAGCCTCCAATTTTAGAACTGCAGATCAGTGTAGTCTGCCTGGCTGTAATACTGGAGTTTGAAGTGCACAACAAAAAGCACTAATGCAGAGTTTGAGAGACTAGAACAGACTTGGCTCAACACAATGGATAAAGCTGTGTATTCTTCCCTTTTAATTCCTGTCAGATATAGTGGAATGCAAGGAAAGAATTAAGGAATGATGCCCCTCAGTGCACCACTTAAGCTACAGGCTCTGAGATGCAGTGATCAGTTCTGTACAAACCAACAAGACTACACTGGGAAGTATCATCTCCTCAGAGGAATTAAGGACACATCAAAAAAAATTAAGACCTGTTATATCAAATTCTAGCATCACACAAACAAAAACTGTCAACCTCCCTAGGCAAATAAAACTTTGGCTGTTTATTACTGCTGCACAACAAAATTAAAAACATGAAAAAGTTAACAGAAAACAGAGACTGAGGGGTTGGAGAGACATCTCTACACTAACAAGAAGAAATATAAAGACTGACAGAGATATACAAAAGCATTTGTCTATAGAATATGAAAGATCATTGTCTGCCAAAGGTTTGGAGAAGCTACACAAGACAAAACGCTTCCAACACCTAGAAAAAAGGAACAGAGATAAAAGAGCAACTTTCTGATGCTAGGACAAGGGCTCTTAAGGGTAGTCTTGGTCCTCTTAACAAAGTCACTACCTTTATCACCCAGACAAATTAACTTCATAGCACTCCCACCTGCTTCCACTACCTCTAAAAATAATTTTTAAAAGAAATCTGCAACTGGGGTGTAATTAACTATTCAGACTGGAAGGGACCCAAGAAGCTTCCAGAATTTACACTACAGGCCAGAGCCTTATGTAAGTGGAAAAGGAGCTGAGGCAACAGGACAGGAGTTTATAATAAGCCTGTCCTGAGGATTTGCAGCAAGGCTCAATCCTCCAGGTGACAGTCATTCATTCCTAGCATGACCCCTGGTCACTTGATGCAGACATACTGCTACAGTTACGTTCTAGGTGAAGTTAGTTCTGGACCTTTCCATCCATGAGGATCCAGCAAATCCAAGCCACCTGCTGCAAAGCAACATTCCTCTAAATGTCTTAAGTCACTGTAGTCTGCAGCTAACAGGACACAGTGAAGTAGGTCCAGAAGTGATTCTGCTATGGGAAAGAGTAAGCAAACAATTCCTTCACAAGCAAAGCTAAAATAAGTTACTAAACAAAGATGGAACAAACATTATGAGTTGCTACTAGTAAAAAATATGAAGTCTAGTAGTAGAGTTATCAAAAGAAGTTTTATAGAAATGACATAAAACATTGTATATCAATCTACTTGTACAGATTTCCAATCTCTGCAGCAGTAAAAGCTAAAAAAAAACCACAAAAAACCCACATGCAAAAAAAAAAAAAAAAAAAAGAAAAAAAAAAAAAAAAAAAATTTAAAAAAGAGACAGACCGATATCATCAAAACACTCCCGTTTTAGGAACATGACAGAAAGAAATCTATGAAACTATGGACTTCAGAGCAACCAATAAACAACTGCACATCTAACCCTGATGAATGTGGTGGTCTTTTGGGCTGCAGATGTAGGCTGCCCATAGGCTTGAGGCCCAAACAAATCATCTTCCACTTCATAGGCAGGAGGGTAAGAGGGTAAGGAATGCATCTGTCTTTTCAAACTACTATACAGATCCACCAGAAAGCACAGGGACATAGAAACAGTTCAGAGGGGTTTTTTTCTACTTACTCCAGTCCATCTACAGCATCTTCTTCCTCCTCTGAGGATGAGCCAGTTTCTTCCAGATCCTTAGCCATCCCAACTGGCATTTCCTCTGGGAGTTTTCATACAGCCCAGTCCTAGTTGCAAGAGCAGTTACCTGCAGTAAAGATCAAAAGCTAGAATGAACAGCTAAGCAGGACAGTGAGAGGTATCAGGCAATTACCATCTCCTGCCAATACATATTTCTCACAAGACTATCAACAAGTCTGTTAAACATCTGAGATCTGTCAAACATCACTTCTGAGACACGAGAGTACAGAAAGAAGCATCACCTTCCAGCAGACTACTCCGCACCTGCCCGTGAGATCCACTCGGGCGCTTACCGGTAACGCGCGTCCCTGCCCCGCCCTGCCTCGCCTCGGGCCGCAGACTCACACCAAGCCGGCCCGGGCCCAACGGGAAACGCCCGCCAAGACCGCCCCACGGCCCGAGGACAGCCGGACACCGTAACGCCTCCACCGGCGCAGGAGCGGCCCTCCGGGCCCGAGGGGCGGCTACGGCCCGGCCTACCCGGCGCCAGGCCAAGCACGGCGACCTCCGGCGACCCCAGAAAAAGCAAGACCTGCGGGAAGCGCCTAAGGCAGCGGGTCCCCGTGCTAGCCGTACCTGCCCCCGCACGACCGGGCCGCGTCGGGCCGGGCGCACAAGGCAACCCCGGCCCCTCCCGCCGCTTCCCCGTTACTACAACAACCGACGGGCGGCGGCCCCGCCCCGGCGCGCAGCAGCCCCCGCCGCCTCACTGCGCAGGCGCACTTGACTCCACCCCCTGCCTGTGCTCCCACCTGTTCCCGCGAGGTGGGCGGGGACGGCAGCGAGCCCGCCTCCCGCGCAGCGAGGGATCTGATTGGCGAGAAGTGGTTACGTCACGTGGCGCGCGCATGGAGCGGCGCGCAGCGGCCAATGGGAGCGCTGGGCGGTGGCGCGGGCGGGGCTCCGGTGTCGCCGCGGGAGCGCCGCCGGTAACGGGCGGCGACTCATAGTGGGCCTGGCGGGCGCGGTTCGAGCCGGCAGGGAGGATGAGCCGGTTCCTGAACGTGCTGCGCAGCTGGCTGGTGATGGTGTCGGTCATTGCCGCCGGGAATACCCTGCAGAGCTTTCGTGATCACGGCTTCCTCTCAGAGAAGCTGTACACCGTCAGCCCTGGCCTCGGTAAGGGCCGCGCCGGCTGCCCTGGCGCCTGGAGGTCGCCTTCCGGCCATGGGCCTTGGGCTCTCCTGGGAGTCCCACCTCTGGGGCTCGGGAGCTGCCTAGTGCCCCGGCGTGCGGCCCCACGGCGGGACTGGGGTTGGCAGTCAGAGCCGTGCGTGGTCTCCATGTGCTCCCTCCTTCTTTACACAGTGAATGGGCTCCAGGCTCGGACCTTCGGCGTTTGGACCCTGTTGTCATCAGTGATCCGCTGCCTCTGCGCAATCGACATCCGTAACAAGACGTATGTAAAGCAACACCCGAGAAATCCATTGGTTTGCCTGCTAGACACAGCCCGAGCTTAGGGGGCGGCACAGAGGAGGTGGGGAATCAAAAGCTGTTCCTGAACTTTCTATAGTGTTGATAGCATTCACCTGAAGAAGCTCAAATAGCAGTATGGGATTTGTGTGACGGCTGCAGCCCCCTTCTTCCTCTGTGGGGACAGCCTCTGCGTTTGATTTCTGTTCTTAGCTCAGTCAGAAACTGGTATATCTGAGAACCTCTTACTGTCACCAATTTCTGAGCTCCGGCTTGGAGAGCATTTTCTGAATGGCATTGTCGCTCTGTTAACTAAGCAATTGCTAATGCTGTGGTGTGACTGATGTTCAATACTTCTCTTAACGTGACAGCTCAGGTAAACACTGGCACAGTTTTAGGTGCCCCATTGCAGTGGTCTTAACCAGTTGCTTTCTTTCCTACACTCTTACCTGGGGCTGGTAACAGAGCCTGTGGGGCAGCCTGATGCCATGTGGGAGACACACCAATTCTCCCTGTGCTAACAGAAGTGTTTCTGAGAGGGGTTTCCAAGCAAGCTGACTTGAGATCTGTGCTAGACAAAGCCTTTATTGGAGGTTGCTAAGCGCTTTTGTCACTGCTTCCCTCAGCCCTGCAGCAGAAGTCACTGTTTACTTGGCAGTATGTGCTTGGATTGCCTGGGCTTATCTGAGGCAGGGAGGTGCAGGGACTAGACGATATGTTTTTAGGGGGTGGTGGCAATGCCAGTTATCAAGAATCAGTTGTTTCTTTGAGGAATTTTATCTTGCATCTCTGGAACCTGCTCCCTTTTCAACAGCTGTGGCCCATAGAGGGTAGTAGAGCACAGGTGGGAAGACATTGGGTGATGCAGCCTGAAGTCAGCCAAGTCCTGTCACCCTAGTTCTCTGCTCCTCCAGTTCTCACCTTCCTTTTATGTGTGCATATACTTCTCATTTCACTGGTCCTGTACTCATGCTCTCCCCTCTTCACCTTCCTTCAGGCCAGATAATGCCTCTGACTTTCAATGCACCATTGAACATGCTGCCCCATTCTCCTTTCAGCTGTTGCCCAGGGAGATTTTGCACCCTAGTAGGCAAGGAACAAAGTCCCCTCTGTGCTGCCAGTGAGGGCAGATGGGGCAGCATGCAGGTTTGCCTTTTTTTCCACTGAGCCATATTCATGCCTGTAGAATGATATGATAACCTGCTTTTTTTTGCTCTTCAACAGCCTCTATCACCTCACGCTCTTTACCTTCTTTTTGGCCCTTGCTCACTTCCTCTCTGAGGTCTTCATATACCACACTGCAGCCTTGACAATTGGAATTATGGCACCCCTCATGGTAGCAAGTAAGTAGAGTTCTGCATCCTCCCCCTGCATACTCTCCTTGGAGCTATGACAGCCCAGAAAAACTCCCCATGCAGCTGTGGGCTGAGGGGATGGCAGGAGGGGATACCTCATCCCTTGTCCGGCATTTTCTACACAACTCATCCTGTATCTCTGTTGCAGGTTTCTCTATTATGGGGATGTTGATTGGGCTGCAGTACCTGGAGGTAGAAGCTCTATCACAAAACAAGAAGAAAAACTGAAGTTTAGGGCTTTTTGTAGGTCGGTGTCATCTTCTATCCTCACTGCCAGACTTCCACAAAAGCTCAGCTGAACTTCTCCAGGACGCCAGTCCCGCTGATGGGTCAGTGTTGGACTCTGTCAATCACTGTCATTACCAAGTTGTTTTTTCTTGTCCAGGCAACATTTCAACTGACTGCTGTCAAAGACCAAGTCCCAGAGGAGTTTGTGTCAAATCTTGTGGGAGGCAGTTGGTGACTGACTCCTTGGGTAGTAGGCAAAGTCTCCGGCATGCCCAGAGCACTAAGGACTTCTCTCCTGGTGTACTTGTGGCGACAAGGTGCAGAACTATCCAGGATTTGCTGAATGCTTTGGACCAGAAAGAACAGGTGCTACCCCTGGCACTGCTGTGTAACTTGCATGTGTGTGTTCCCCAGGGGCCATTTCTAATAAATGAAAAAAACTGCAATGGACTATGTTTGTTTTTCTGCTCCACAGTAGTGGGTCAGAGAAGATCAGAGCCAACAGCAGCTTCCACTGTATGTTGCAGAATACATCATCTCTCTTTACAGTAAATGAACAGTGCCCTGACTCCTTGCCACAAAGTTCTAGGTCTGACTGCCCTCAAACACACATGAAGAGGGTTGTTGATGCTCTCTTCTGCGGCATGCTGGTGACAGCAAACCCAAACTGTGCATCTGTGAGCAAGGACTGAGCTTCCTGTGTAGTGAGTTACAACTGCAGAAGATGGAGAAAACAGGAACAGGTTCCTTTGATGTAGAGAAAATAATGCCCAAGATAGTGGGCAGCACACAGAATGCAGAAAAAAACCCAGCAGGAACTCCTAGCTGGCAAGACAATTCACATGCAGAAGAAAAAGGAAACAAAGGGATGAAAAAAACACAGCAGTAGCACTGGGCAGAAAGATGATGTTTCCACTCTGCAGAACATTTCAGGCTATTAAATGAGCCACATGTAGACTGTTTTCAACCATTTAATATGAATGTGTCAGGTTTCATTGTACACTTCAAATGCTTATATTTTACATTGAAATTTCTGTTGAAAATGGTTCTAAATTCCCATCCTCAATCCCAAATTATCTAAAATAGGACTTCAATCATAGAATATGCTGAATTGGAAGAAATTTATCAGGCTCACAATCCAACTTCTGGCCCTGCATAGGACCCCTTAGAATCACACCATGTGCCTGAGAGTGTTGTCTAAGCACTTACTGAACTCAGGCTGTATCAAAATGTAGTGTATAAAAAAATGTTAAAATTTCACCAAAAAAAAAGTTTTGTCAAAAATAGTTTATCAGAGAGGAGCATTTTTAACTATTTCACCTCAGTACAGCTTTTGTCCCCTCCCTCAAATAATACATAAGTAACTGCATCATTTAAGGTGTTCAAGGACACTTGAGGTCACCAGCAGGGGTGGGATGCTGGAAAAGATGGAGAAGTGATAAAATGATCTAGAGTTGTGTTCAGAAGATAAACAGCATAGAGATGGGCAGTGTCTATAAGACACAAATGCTGGTAAGTGGGCACCTTCTCCTGTTCTCTATTATGAAGTGGGAAGCTTCCACACTGGAGCAAAGCTGGATTCCCATCGTACCCCTCTCTGTGGCTGTGAAAAGCAACACAGCCTTGGCTGGTTTTCTCAATGTAACACTTCACAAAAGTTTGTATGTAGTGTTGAAAAATGCAAAAGGCACTTCATTGTTAAGGAGGAAGACACAGTCCTCAGCCCAGGGAAATTGTGGTTTGACTCGCTTTTGTTGCTAATGTAGTGATGAGCTAGATTTAGGCTGCAGAACTAGTCCTTACCTCGAGCTAGAAGGAGGCATATTGATACCTCTTAATTACTCCTAGTATGTAGGAATGTCAGGGCAACCCCAGTGAATTCTGAGCAGAAGTTTATCCAAATTAAGAGTGCTTCATCTGGGAAAGCCAAATAAAAAAAGAGCTGGCAGCAGCTGGTGAACAGCTTTGCACTTGCTGGTAATGTACTGAGGCCTCTATTACTACCTGTGCAACACAGCATCATGGAAACCAAGGCAGAGCAATCCCTTTTCACTAGAGCCAGGTCTTCCAGGGCTGCTCACAGAGTAAGCATGGTCTGGCTTCTGCCTTTCATGTCACAACCACAGGGAAGGTGCCACCATCGTGCTCAGGGTTAGGCTGGTACTGTCACTGTTCTCTCAGCACATGTGCCTTTTCCAAGCATACATAGTAGGACTGGGGGGACACAGCAGATTTTCCCAACTTTTCCTCCCAAACACCAAAACAGCAAGATGCAAAGATAAAACCAATGAAAGCAACCCCCGTCTTGTTTTGCTCTTTCACACTCTCCAGAAGCAGTTCACAGGGCTCCTGTCCTGAAGCTGCCCCACTCCTATGGGGTGCATGTCACAGGAGGATGGTGCAGGTAGAAAAGATGGGAATGAGGGGGGCTGTATCTCCCAGCTTTGCCACCCCTTCATTTCACAGCCGTGATTCCTCAAGGACTATGGGATTAGTGTAGGCTTCTGGCAACACTTTCTGCAAGTCACAGAAAAACAATATGGTTAGGATCCCGGCTGGCCAGACCCAGCCTTCAGAGACACCAGCTGGCCAGAGCCTGGGTAGTTCATAGCTCCCTGCTAGTGCAGGAATCCCCAAAGAAGAATCGCCGTCCTCAGAGACTGCTGCTGGTTCTCTCTTCCTTCTCTAGCCACTGTGACTGCCCAAGCAAGGGGCACTGGGGCAGCAGGGCAGTGCAACATCTGACTGTTTAAGCTGCTTGCTGCAGTCCTCAGACCATTATTAATTCACTGTGGGGCTGATACCACCGAAAGTACCAGACCCACAGCCAGCTCACCAACATTTCACTGTGACACAAGCTCAGCCTCAAAGCATGAAGTTGCAGGGCCAGTTCCCTGGGCAAGGAAAAATGCTGGGAACTCCTTCATGCCATGAGGCAGCACAGTGTCTGTGCAAACACCAGAGAGAACTTGCTTTCGTTACATCCTCAGGAGGCTCACCACAACCACTAGTTCCCCTGTGTTCTAACTCCAGCATGTCTGAGGCCTCTTCCACTCCCAGACACATTGCTTATCTTGCTTATCTTCAAGTCTTTTCATCCCCCCACACACTGCCCGTCAAAGTGCAAGCACCCTTTGTCCTGCTTCTTCCCTTTCTCCAGCTTGGATTTATGGCTGAGATAATTCCACAGAGCGGTGCCTTCTTTGAAGGTCACTACTTATACCTTAAAGAGACATAAGAAATAAAAGGCAAACATACAAAAGTATTTTTCTCCATAAATCCTGTAGAAGAACTAGCCTAATTTCTTGAAACCTTAAGATGAAGGGAGCTTTTCCCAGAGGAAAAGCAAGGAAAATGAAGACTGCTGCCCATTTACCACCCTATCCTCAGCTTCATGGAACAGTCAAACTGTCACAATTCCAGCTCAGCTTTCCTGGGTGGAGTTCGACAAGCTCAGCTTCTGAGCCTTTCTGGGGTGTGTTAGGATTAACCTTGAGACTTCTTCCCCTAGTGGATTTCTGATACCTCTCAGGTTCTGATTCTGCTTACAGTGAGACAACTCAGCTGTCACCAATTCAGAAGACAGCACACAGACTTATAAGGGTGAATATGGAGTTTCCTGCAGCCTGGGCTCTGAGTTTACTCACTGTAGGGCAAGACTGACATCTGAGGCAGAAATCAGAGGTACTCAGGAAAGAGGTTCACATCCCCAGTCCAGTTCAAGAGAAATCCAGGCAGCATGGAAGCAAGAGATATGAAACAGTCATTTTGAGTAGGCTCTTACACAATCTGTAGGTGAAAAGGTTTTACAGAATTCAGCAGCAATATCCATATGCAGAGGAGTGAGATAAGGAAAGCTTCAAAGAGATGTCTGGTAGCAAAAGCCAGGAAGTGCAAAGAGGGAACTTCAACAAGCAGGAAGGGTAGGGGGGTTCATGAAGTAGTGCCAGAGGTAGGAATAAGGGGAAATCTGCATTTAGACTTTGGAAACTCCACCAGAATGCACCATGGAAGCACTCAAGCAACTCAGAACAGGCTCCCCAAGCACTTCTTGGGTCTCAGCACCAGTCATCTGCTGTGGAGCTATAGGAGCAGAGATTTAGATCAGACAGTCTGCATGGCTCCACCACCTTGGGAAAGGAAGGCTGCTCTCACAGCTGTGAGTCACAGTACTGAAAAAGGGCATACAGATGGCCTGCCTATGGCTTTGGGACAGGAGAAGCCTGCTTCCCACACAGTAAACACAGAAGTGGAGTAGGGAAGTTTGGGAAGCATAGAATGGGTACACATTGTTTGTGCCCACTAGACAAAATTCCAGTATTTTTTTATTAGCAGTATTTCACTAGAGGCTAAGCATGGTGCAGCTTCCAACAGAATCAAGTAAGCTACTGAGGGTGGACGCTCATCCTAAACAAACTACGGAAGATCAGCAAAGATGCTTTTTCTTAATGCAAGGAAACAATACAAAGGGATTTGCATGGATGCTGAAAATCACAAGGAAATGAGCACAAGCAGTACACAGCATATTCATGAGTATAATGTGTGTGCTGAATCAACTGACACTACTATGAAATCTTAAGGCAAAACACTGGAATGGCTTCAGATGCATTTACAACAAAGGCAGTACACAAAGAGCCTCATTATCACATAAAACAGGCATTTGATCCAAGTGTTCTGAGATATAGAAAGCTAACCCAGCTAGAGCTTTGGGAACTGAGGCAGACGAAAGTGGGGAGCATTGTTGGGACCACACTACAGCTTAATTAATAGATGACAAGGTGTACACAATGCCATTAGGCTAATTTAATCTACTAACTGCAACATTTGTTTAATTATAACTGCAGCAGATGAGGGCACCAATAGAAGACAAACTGCTACACAGCCCATGGTACAGTGCTTCATTGGAAAGTGAGATCTGCACAACTCCACAGCTCTGCAAGCTCACAACTGACTTGTCAAGTCTTCTCCTTGCAACAACCACAGAATTGTTTAGGCTGGAAAAGACCCTTAAGATCATTGAGTCCAACTACAAACCCAGCACTGTCAAATCCACCACTGAACCGTGTCTCTAAAAACCACATCTACATGTCTTATAAATGTCACCTCCTGGGATGGTGACTCTAACATCTCCCTAAGCAGCCTGTTCCAATGCTTGACAACCTCTTCAGTGAAGAAATTTTCCTAATACCCAATCTAAATCTCCCATGGTGCAATTTGAGGTTATTTCCTCAAGTTTCCTGTTGCTTGTTACTTGGGAGAGGAGACTGACCCCCAGTTCACTATGACCTGCTTTCAGGGAGTTGCAGAGAGCAAAAAGGTCTCCCCTGAGCCTCCTTTTCTCCAGGCTAAGCAACCCCAGCTCCTTCAGGTGCTCCTCATAAGACTTGTGCTCCAGACCCTTCACCAGCTCCATTGCCCTTCTCTGGACATGCTCCAGCACCTCAATGTCCTTCTTGTAGTGAGGGGCCCAAAACTGGACACAGGACTCCAGGTGAAGCCTCACCAAGTACAGGGAGACAATCCCTTCCCTAGTTCCTGCTGGCCACACTATTTCTGACATAAGCCAGGATGCCTCTGGCCCTCTTGGCTACCTGGGCACGCGCTGGCTCATGTTCAGTGGCTGCTGACCAGCACCCCCAGCTCTTTTTCCAATGAGCTACTTTCCAGCTGCTCTTCTCCAACCCTGTAGCACTGCTTGGGGTTGTTGTGACCCAACTGCAGGACGCAATACTCCCACCCAACTCGGTTTTTGGTCTGCAAACTGACTAAGGGTGGACTCAATCCCCTCAGCCAGGTCATTAACAAAGACATTAAACAGGACTGTCCCCAATACTGAACCTTGGGCACACCACTGGTGACCTGATGCCAGCTGGATATAACTCCATTTACCATCACTCTTTCCCTGCCCGTGGGACTCTTCCTCACACTTCAATCAAAGCACAGCAGCTTCATGGTCCCTGTGGAACATGCCCTAATCTTAGCAGGGTTAAGGCTGGTTTTCCCAGTTGACTCACTTTGCTTTTGCCTGTTAGTTCTGTTGGCTGTGGCACTAAATGATATACACAGTCTATCACACCTTGAAAAGTAAAGGGTAGCATGGGTAACTTAGTAGACCAGCCTGTCAATGTGAAGCAGAGGACAGTAAGTAGTAAAGCATACCACCCCAAGCAACAGCTGAGAAAATGTGAAATACCACCGAGATTCACAGATCAACAGGCACAGAACATTACAAATTTCAGGCATTCTTATACCACAAAGCACCAAACCAATGACTCTGTTCTTGCTACATGTTTTTAAATTTCCCTCTTGAAGTTGGCCATGCACCCTGGCTGTGATCAAAGCCAATTCTTTAAAGGGTTCCTGGTATCACCCCTAGCCAAGAACCTGGACTTCAAAAATAGTATCAGAGAAGTGGTTCCAAATATCTGCCCCTCCTCTCCCTAACAAATGACTGACAGTTCAGTTCTCCATCTGCTCCAGCACCAGGCTTTGCTTTGCTGCACCTAGCTGTATCCCTGCATCTCTGTCTGACATGAGTCTGGGGGGATCTCCACTCTGTTCTTGGAGGCTGTCTTGTCTTTCCTCTCAGCTGAGTACCTGAGAACACCAGAAAGATTCTTGATACTCTACAGTCATTGCAGTCACCCCAGAAATGCCATTGGTTTGGTGCCTGTGTTCAGAGTGTTCAGAGAAGTAGATTAGTGCAATTCTCCTACCTTGATGTGTTTAAGCTAGTGAGCAGGAGTGGGAATTGATGGGGTTAGTTACAAGCTACAGTCCCATAATCCATGATCTGATTGCTGCCTTGAAGTCTCTGTAATGATAGTCACCAGTCACCATCCCAGAAAATATGGAGGCAAGTAGGAAAAGAAATTAAAGCGGAGCAAAATAAGAAAGGGAAACAGGCAACGGAAGAAACCAGTAAAATCACCCAAGCACGTGTAAGGCAGCTGTGCCACATAGAAAAGCTCCAGTACCTGACTTTGTCAGAGCTCTCCACAAAGGCAGCACACAATACCCAAGCCCAGCTGGCTGATCCCCTGGCTGAGGCATCCATCTTAGTGCAGAACACCAGATTCAGCCTACCTTCAGTCAGTCAAGCACCTGCGGTTGGTTGTTAAGTTTGAGAATACGCAAGTGAGCTCAGCCATGTGGAGGACATATTTGGGGGTGTGGTGGGGTGTGCAATATGGCTTCCTCAGAGCATGTCTCCTCAGAGGGAAGGAGCTGCCAGTGAAATTTTTGACTGACTGAGACCTCTTGTCTTACACACATCCCACTGGTTCTTACTATTGGCAGTTCTGGAGACTCTTAGGATTATAAAAATGACATTGCACCACCTTTGCTCTGGTCACAATGCTCTTCCCCATGCAGCAGCAAGCTCTTACAATAGTATTTAGACTGAAAAAGATTTATACTTAAAATGGCTTACACAAAAATGTACAATTCATTTGATGAGAGAAATGTCTGACAAAGGGGAAGGATCTTACTACTAGAAGGCATCACCTTCATTGTCAAAGGTCCTCAGGCCCTATCTTGGGCCTTCCACATACATGTTATGAATTTAACTCAACAGTGTCACCAGCACTGGAGGGGGGCAGCACGGCCTTTTGAGTAGAGCTGACTCAAGACAGCAGAGAACTGAGGTTTTCACACTTTGCTAGTCATGGTTGCTGACGGTTGCCTGAATGTTGAGTGGATATCTCTGCTAACATCCTACAAGAGGAGCCCAGAGCAATATGGAAAATAGCCTCAAGCAACCAACTCCCCCTCCCTTTCCCTGCAGGGAGAGCTTCTGACAGTATCCACTGCAATTGGTTCACCAGAGGCTTTCTCCCATGTGCAAATAGCTGCATTTATTGCACAGTATGCCACAGGGACATCACACACCAAGTGTGCGTCCTTGCACCTGGTGTGCAAGTATGAACTGGCAGCCTTGTCAACAGCACCATGCAAAGTGTGAGCACCCAGGTTGCTCAAGCCTTCACTTAGGTTTTGTCACTTTAGCTTCCTCCATACACTGAACCCCACGTGGCAGCTGATGGCAAGCAGTAAGGGGAATAACCTGCCAGCCTAGGGGCATAAAATAATAGTTACTCAGCTCTAAAAAAGCAAAGCACTGAAGGCCTCAACACATTGTCAAGGGAGAGAAGCGAGCACAGCACTGCCCTATATCTGGCCTTAGCTGGTATGATGTGTGAAGCCCTGAAGAACCCCAGAGGACCAGAGCCTACAGATTCTGCATGACATTAACACTGAGCAAACAGAGGCCTCAGCAGGTGGCAGAGCTGGGATTACATCTAGTTTTAAAAATGCCAACAAGGAGCTTTCCCACAAACCACCTCCTTTCCTAGAGAGAAGAGAAGTTGGGTGTTGTCCTGAGCTAATAGCAGGGGCACAGCAGGAATTGAAGGGGGGTTTACTCACTGTCTGTTCATTTTCCAAATTGGCCTGTTGTCTTCGGAGATCAGCCTTAATGAATGCTGGAACAGAGGGAGGAAGAGAGATGTGAAGGCAGTCAAGTCACCATGCAGTGCCCCAGTCAATTTCCCCAGGACTCAAAGGAGCAGCAGAAGCCCCAGAAAAGACAGAAACACATTACAATGAGCAAGAGAAACCACTCTCCTGGACAAGGCTGAGAACACTTCTGAAACAAGCAGGATAGAGATTCTCTATTGCAGCATGTAGAAGGTGCAACTTTGAGACCCCAGCCAGAGCCAGGGCAAAAAGCCTTGGCTGTTCTTTGTAACGCAGATCAGATACTTAAAGAGGAACAGCATTGCTATGGGACTGTTGTGTAGGTTCTGCCCTTTCCTGCAGGCACTGCACACAAAAGCCTTCAATTAATATGCCAAGCCCAAAGCAAAGTTGGAGCAGAAGAACACTGAAAATTTTAATTACTTGTCATAACAGTCCCCAGGAACAGGACGGAACAAAGCAAGAGGTTTCCTGCCTTTGTCCCAAAGTGATCCATGATTTGCCCTTGGCCAATGGTGAAGGCAATACCAAAAATCTACAAACAAACAAAGGTAATGTCAAGCTGTGCTGTTACTATAAAGCAGCCCAATCTCTTTCCAATCTTTACCAAATTATCAGAGCATACAGGCCAGTCAAACAGTTGGCCTAATGAGGCTAAAGTTTGGTTATAAATATATCCAGAGGCACCTCCTTACAGCTAATGGAATGACAGATGACCCCAACAGCTGGAATATCACCTCTCACTGGAGACAAGCCAGGACTGTTATAAACTATGTTGGAAAAGGCAAGGATGACTGGCACCCTGAAGTATTTTCTTAACAGAAACAGAATGAGTGCCACTATAGAAATGCCATGAGGAACATCATTCAAGAAGCCAAGTCCCAGGGTGCTTAGGTATGCAGTACATTACACCAATAATGCACAAGAAATAAGACTCAAGGCTTGGAACTGCAATTAATTCTTTTTGCCTAAAAGGAGGCAAGCAAAGGGAAGACAGCACACCTACCTGTGCTGAGACATTAAGGAGCCCTGATGATGTTCCTTCTGATTCTGGGTATGTCAACTCTGCAGCAAACTCAAAGCCCAGAGGGAGGTATCCTGTCATGAAAAACCTGTAATGAAGTACACAGAAAGGAAGACTCAGCATCTGCCAGAAGGAAGACTGAAGAGGTACAATATAGACCATAACTCTAAGGGGCATCACCCCCAGCACAGTCAAACAGCCATGCCAGCCCACATGATTTTTACTCTTTTTTACTTATGATTTTTACTCTGTCTGCTCATCATCTATAGGCCTGTGGGTACCACTTGCTTTCCAAAAGCTTCCACTTGATTACCTGGAACAATTAAGTGGCTGCAGCTGAGAAGGGTCACGATAATGCCCCTGATTCTAATGAAACACATACAAGTGAGAGTTGGGAAGGGCAGATAATTTTGTCCTTAAATCATGCAGGAGGCATTCAGATGCTATGGCTCCCCCCAGTCCCACCCACAGCAGGAGTTCTGCTCCCTGCTCATCCACTAACAGTTCACATGCTGAGGAAAGGAGCCTGCACATGAACTTACCCCAGCAACCCAGCAGTCACAAAGACCACCCAGAGGTGGCCCAGGCTCAGAGTGAAGGTATAGACTATCATTCCCACCAGAGACATGATATAGACAACTAGTGTTGTTTGCCTGCAAGAAAAAGCAACCAATTTTATTTAATTCAGTCGTCCTTTTTGCCCACAGATCTTAGCATAACTCGTAGCACATGCATTAAAAAAAAAAATAAAATTCAAGGTTGCACAGTCTCTTGACACTCATACCCAGACAGAGGAACTGGACTGACAGAGAGCATGGAAGGGCCTGCACACAGAGCAGCACAGCAGAAGAAGAAAGATCCTGCCACAGGCTGACAGGTGCCTGGTCGTATACGGTACATGCCACTTGAGGGGGAGAACAAGTGACTGTTAAAGAGATCATTAATCTTTCTTGGGCATCCTCTGTACTATAGTGAGCTGAATATGCTTACTTATAAGCAGGAGCCAGGGAGATCAAGCACTCTCAAGGAGGAATGTAAAGGAAAGAGATGTCAACACTGCTAGAGTGTTATGTGCCTATTTTTTTCAGTGCTGTCTGAAACAGCTTTTATTGCTGCTCCTTTCTGCTGTTTAAACTACCTGCTGTATTTGGAGAGGTGACATGCAAGCCAGGTTGCCCTCACAGCCTCACCCTCAAGCCATGTGAGCATTTAGCAAGGATAGTGGTAGGTCCACAGCCAACAGCATCTGAGCCACAAGCTCTTGTCTCTGTGCAGAGAAGACAAAGACACCCCGTGCTCAGGAAATATGCCAGTCAGATCCTGGGAACAGCCAAAACTGCAGCCAGGCCACGCAAGGATCATTAGTGGACTCAGTGCTGCGAGACACAGGCAGCAGCCCAGGCCAGCTTTTACCGCAACATTTAGCAATTGTCATCCCTGACTACACTTGAAAAAAAACCCAAGGCTCTTTCTAGTACAAGAGGCAATAGTAGGTCTTCACAGTACATAGTTCTGAGGAGGGAAAAGAGAGAAAGGTAAATACTTTACCTGACTGAAATTCCACCAGGATTTTGAAAGCAGAACAGTTATCAGAGTTGATAAATCCTCTTGATCATTGTTTTTTAGGAAGAAGTTACATGTATTACCACAAGCTATTTGTGTACTTTCTCCCAAATTGAAGTCTTAATCCATTAAAAAATGTGTTTGATCTCAGTTCTTAGAATTCTACTGAAGAAAATAAATCTCAAACTATTTTCACTTTTCCTTTTTAATGCAAATGATCATTGTCAAAAATCCAACCCAAGTAGGCAGTAAGTATTACAATGTGTAAGAAAATGTTTCCAGTTTTTCAATACTACAGATAAATCCAGACTGTTCCAGCTAAGGTTTTGTCCTACCTCACTGCAGTCAGTGGGACTCATGCCCATATGTCAATTCTTATCTGAAAATAGGCCTGAGAAGCTAATTTCAAGCTTCAGCTATTGATCCCTACTTACAAGGTTCACCAGGCTCATTTAATATATTGAAAGGCTAAACAACATGCTGTGGCGAGTAATTTTGTTGTGTATCAAAGGAGTACTTAATTGCCTTGACCTCCAATGCTGTAGCTGTATCATTTCTAGAGTAAGGTCTTTCCAAAGTTTTCACTGAGGGATAAATTCATCTATGAAGGCATCTATATTCTGAATTCATCTATAAACTACTGCTTACTTCTGTTATAATCCATTGCAGAGAGCTGCTACATGGTTGGCACAGAGCCTGGAGGCTGCAGAAGAAGAGCTGAAAGACTGACTGAACAGAGGAGCAGTCCCAGAGAATGAAAGAGATGAAATAAAAGCCTTTTTCTGCTCAATACAGTTTCCTCAGGTATGTCCCTGTCCAAGTGCCTTGACAAGCAGCCATGGAGGAAAGAGATGATTAGGAAAGGAGCTCAAAGCTAGAATTACAGTTCTGTACTTGGGCTACATGAACCAAGTTTGAACAGGGTGCTCCTGCCATAAACAGAAGTCTCCAAACTACATAGCAGTCAGTGCTAAAATACTGTGTAGGTCTCCAAGAGGTGGCTGCAGCCCTTGGAAGTTTAGTCACTGCCAGCAGGGACATTCAGCCTATGGAGAGTTTTATAATTTTTTTCTCACCACAGCCAGTTTTGGGCTCAGTGCAGAGGTCTCAGGATAGTCACACAAAATCTCACTCAGTTTTCTTGGCTTATGGTTCAAGTATTCCAAATTATTTGTATCTTATTCAGCGTCATGGCAGTTGCCAAGTGTTGCACTTCACCCCTCATCTCCAAGCAAAGGTGAAGAATGAGACAGTGACCAGATGTGATCAAGACTTTGTTTCACATTGATGCTATGTCATTAGTCAAGCTGCAAGAGAGGAGTTCCCAGAACATGCTGTGCCCCACTGAGAACTAGAGCAGGCAGACTCATAGCTGCAGGCAAACTCTTGAAGGTGTTCTTCACTGAAACTGCAGAACTATGTAGAGGACAAAATGGAGAAAACTGATCCTGCCATGGGTACCCTCATCGAGCAAGTTTTCCTCACTGACCTCCCTGAATCATTAGGCTGCAGAAAGACGAAATTAATCAACAGACCTCTGTGGAAGAACAAGACCACAGGCCTGAGTGTTGTGGGAATCACAGACCAGGAAGCACCATGAAGCCATGAGCTGCTGCCTGCTCACCACAGGAGACCCCTCACAGGATCTGAGCAGACAGCAGTGAATGCAAATCTTGCTGCAGGAAACAGCCTTAAGCACATAAGCAGACTTCTCCTAAACCAGACTTCAGCAAAACCCTGTTCCCCCAAGCCCACCACTGATGAGAAAAGGAGATTTAGTGCTCAGCAGTCCAAGAAAGATGCAAAATTTCAAAGAGGGTTAACTGATATACTGGTAGACACTGGTGCATAGGGAAACAAAAACCCCTGGGGAAAGACACAGAGGCAGTGTTCTCAGGAAGTGGCCTTTGACACCCTGTTCACCAGAAGACAAGAATGCTCTGTGGCCCTACGGGCACTGGGGCATGGCAAAATGCCCAGTTTTAGCTTAATAAGCCTCTTATCATAGCCATAAATCTCATGGGAGTGAGAAAAGCACGAAGGAGGAGAAGCAGATTCTCAGAGCACATCAGCACTGCATTCTAGTGTTTTTAGCAACTTACTCCTTTGACTCTTCAGGGACTGATGATTTTCATTGTGTGGAACAGGGAACAGAGACTGTCTAATTGACAGGCTGATGAGTGCAGTGAATACAGGCTGGAAGTTAGGCATCCTGCCACATTACCTTAGAAAAGCTGAGGTTAACCCAACCCTGTGCTCTGGGGTGTGGAAAGGAAGCCTGCTGCACCCATGTGGAAGGATTGCTACAAAGGCACCCGTGCCAAGTCTCTGTGACAGAGCCAGAGGGAGATCTGTGAAGGACATGACACGCTTGTCACTTAGATGAACCTAAGCAGCCCTGACATTCATCTGCCCTCCCAGTCACATTCCCAAACCTTCTGAAGAGACAGATTAAAGAGCTCACACAAGGGGATGTGAGAAAAAAAAGACCTTGGGGAAAAAAGCCAGACAGGGCCAGCACCAGCAGGGAACAGGGTTGAAATGAAGAACACACCTCCTGCTGTTCAGTCAGCTCCAGAAGAAGCCTCCGAGTAAGGAATGGGTATGGCCCAGCCCAGCCTTGTCCACAAGGTCACTTGGATGAGGAAAGCAAAAGGACAGGACAAGACTCAGAGGGGATTGCAGCTGCAAAAACACTAGAGTCAAGCAACATCTGAGGCAACAAATGAACAAGCTGGGAGCAGGAGGTGGGATGAGGGGCACAGCCACATACAACAGTTTTAGCTGCTCACAGGGATGTTGTGTGCAGCTCCAGCATGCTCTGCTGTATGGATGAGGATGACAGATGGCCTCCACAGGCTTTGCCATGAGGACAGCACATTCCAGGCTGCACACATGCCTGAACAAAAGCCTTGTTCCTATGCTCCCAGATGATCTCATAGCTGAAGACACTGAGGTGTCAGATGCTAGAGAAAGGGATGAATTGGGGAAGACTGCTTGGGTTTTCACCATGCCCTTATCCTTTGGCATCCAGTTTTATGCCACTTTCTTCCTGTATGAAGGTCAGAAGAAAGGACAGTCTTGGTAAATCATATAAATAAAACATATGGCAGGACAGGGTGAAGACACATCCACTACACAAAGACTAACCTTGTATAAAAGGGCTACAATAAGAAGGCCCAAATTGCAGGTCAGACCAGGCTGAGAGAGCACTCACCTGTCAGTGGAAGAAGCCCAAGTGCCCCATCTTCCACTATCTTTTCTCCCTCCCTCAAATTTTTGTACTTTGCATCTGTACAGACCTAAAACACCACTTGGGGTCTTCTGCCTAGTCAGTGGAGAGAGAGATGGATATTTGTGACATCTTGCCTTACAGAGATGCAGCAATGAAAGCAGAGAGTGCTGACTGCGACCAGCTTGACCTGAGGCCATGTGAACATTGCACTTAAAAGAAAAGCATAGCCAAAGAGAAATGATGATTTATTCAGTCCCCAAACACCTTCTTCTGAGCCAGACTACCCTACAAATACCAATACACCCAGCAGTCTCCAGGTGTCACAACCTCATCCATCCTCTGAGCCAGGAACTTGATGTCAAAACTTTAAGGGTCTTCTCCTGATTCTGTGATTCAAAGAGATGGGCTGTTCTCAACAAGCCATACCACCAAAGACAACCCCAGTTCTTGCACTGCTCTCTTGTCACTACATAACTCATGTGTTTATTTGAATGGACCAAATTTGCACCTGCTATTCCAAAAACAAGAACTTGCCTGCCAAATAAAAGCAAGAGTGCAAGGCCATTTGGTGCCTGAGCATGAGATATGGGGAAAGCCTGACTTAGCACAGCCTCACCCTTTCAAGGAATTGCTGATGGCACAGTAAAGATCAAACATGCATGTAGAGCTCTGCAATTCCTTCTGTTATTAACCTTCCTCTGCTCCCCTCAATCACAGCTGGATCCCATTCATTTGCTTCCCTCTCTCTCCAAGCTGACTAAAAAAAAAAAGGCTTCATATCTTTCCTTCCTGATTTTCATGTGCTTACCATTTTATTCTTGATACTATCTCAGCAACAGAGGGAAGGGGGAGGGTACCCACCTAGAACATCTGGCATCTTGACAGCTCTTTTTAAATAGACTTTTAAATGGGGCTAAATAAAGACTATGTAGCACTCAGAAAAAAATGTGCTAGTTTCACAGAAATCTATTTTGTAGGCTGTAATGGAGAACAAATTCTTAGCAGGGTTTTTCCTCACCTAAGGCAGAAACTATCTCCCTATAGTCCCTGGGGTCTGTAGGATAAACTCCATGGATGACATAGTCCTATTTTTCTGTGCTGTTACCCAGCTCTGCCTACCTATGTGATCCCTCCAAGGAAGGAGCAGACATGGAACAAATACGGGATTTGTGGTTTTTTCTTCTCTCTCTCCCATTCTACTGAATGTCCCAGCTCAATGTCCCAATTTCAAGTCCCAGCTCTGCATGGTGAGTCACAAAGTTCTTCAAGCCTTCATACTGCAACCTAACCTCACTTATGGAGAACCAGGAAGATCATCCAGTCTAGCAGTGCCAGCTGAGGCTACCTTACCACTAGTCCTGGGCTGGAAAGAGACAAGTCACATTGCATGGTTAGCAGTGCAATTCTAACAGTTGTATTTCTATTTCCCAGGACTCCCATATGAGAACTACTCAGTGCCACACAGCCATCTAGACACAGCAACAAATGACCTGCCAGTCCCAGGAGTCCTCACCTACCATTCTTTCTTATTAGAGAAGCCAATTTTCTATTTCAGATCCCTGTACTTTACAGGGAGCTAAGGCCAGAGGCCACTTCAGAAGTTGCAAACTCACAGCTAGCCAGATTAATCTAAGCTGTCTACAATGAGAATGTGCATTTCTAGCCGAAGAGATGAGGTAGGACAATGGCAGTAGGACTCCCTCAGACAAAAAACTGCTGCAAGAAATAAAACTCTGAAATTCTTTTCAAGTCATTACCCGCACATTACCAGTAGAGCCCCCTCTCAGCTGACCTGCTCAGACAACAGGTTATAGCACAGTTCTCAAAGCCATCCAGAAACCAAAAAGCTGGTCGGACCCCAGTATAAGACATAAGAGTCTCTCTGTATCCCCTGGGATATCCTACAGAGAGATATGTTTCAGTGAGATCCAAATTCCTGAGGACCAGGAACTGTAGGACAAGCAAAGACTCTTAACTGTCCCTTTGCAGATGGTAAGGTATGCTGGCCAGATCTGCCTTCCCAACTCAGTGGGCAACAAACACAGAATCATCCACCCATAACCCCAGTAACCCTTATGCCTGCCCTAAATACAGCAACATGCCATCAACACAATGCCTCTGTGGAGGATTCAATGTGCCTTTCATTAAGCTGGACAAAAATTCACAGAGGCTGGTTTGTAAGGGCTGAGAAATGGTCTGGTACAGTCTTGATTCTGCTTGTGCCAAGAACTCTCTCATCCCTGATGAAGCAGTTACTGAGCCATCTCATCTTCTCTGTAAGCCTCCCTAGGAACCACCAACACCAGATCTTGTATGGGCCTAGTGCCGGCTAATGCACAGCTCCAAACTTCATTTCAGACTAATTGGGTTTTGAAGAACCCTATTTTTTTCCCTACAGATCCTCCCAATGACTCAATCTCTAGACTGCCAACTTGCAACTGCACAGGTTTGCTCCTTGCACAGTATGGAGGAAGAGCACAGTCACCAGGGCACAGAGGCAAACAAAGGACTTACTTGTAGGTTTTGGTTTTGTCCAACCAGATGCCGGAGATCAGAGCCCCAACCATCCCCGACAGTACAATGGTGAGTCCAATCCTGCCAGCATTCACCTCCTCCCCCTGTGGTGAGACACATACACACTCACACAAATGCAGGAGCTAACTCATATCCAACAAAAAGCAAAGTTCAGAAAGCCCAGAAAGGAAAAGACATCCAAGTAAGTCTTCATACATGCTTTCTGCTGGTAACACACTAGCCAGAACTAGCAGGAACAATTTTAGGCCCACTTTCTGAACCAGTGCTTTCTGGTCCATGAAAAAAAAGTGGTCTGGCAATTGTGTCTGAGCCAGCCCTGAGAAAAAGGTGTGCACTGGCCAGTTGGAGCAGATACGCTGGAGGAGTTAGCATAAACTCTATGAAGCTTGCTCATAGTTAGGATTTGGACCAGATCGACTAGGAAATATTGGGACTCACTACAAGGCAGCACAGAAAGGAGCTCTGTGGCATGCAACACCAGCCGTAAGCTGTACAATAGCTCAGGTACTGAGACACCCCACCCTTCTGCCACCAGAGCATGAGCATGGGCAGCGTCCTGGGAAGGATGTCCCAGTAGAAATCACAGTCAGAAACAAGGAGAGGAAATTGCTGGAAGATTTTCTCAGAAGTAAATGCTTTCATTTAAGGTGCAAAGGAGCAGTCTTTTCTAGAGCTCACCAGCTTTTGCATGGGGTGGTGTAAAGGAAAAAAGGAGCAGCCAACTTGTGCTAGAGCCAGCCAGGATTGCTGTGACACTGCCTTTCTCACAGACTCTCCTTTGGCAGCCAGTGCTGGACAACAGCAAACATCAGAGAGGGTCATGAGGGTTGGATGCACTTACTGGGTAGTGATGGATCACCATGCGGTTCAGCAGAGTGGACAAGGCGTAGAAACAACCTACATTCAGACCTGAGAAGGGGATAAAAATGCAGCACATTCAGAGCCTGTTACTCTCCTGCTGGGTTGTGAAAGCGTAGAAATGCAGAGAGAGAAATCTTTGGGACCATCAGTCCAGAACAAGTCTACAGAGTCTCAGGAGAGTAAGCCAGACTGGCTAGACATAGGTTACTGAAAGAAATGCAGACCAACATCCAGGCCTCAGCATGGATGGGAGCAAGAGAAAGAGCCCTGCAGTTTCAGGATGGTTCTTACCTAAGCAGCTAGAGGAAGGGCTGTGTACATTTCTGGTACTGAAAGGTCTTGCAACTCCTTCACAGTCTCAAGCCTCTCTCACAGCCAGATCCATCTTTAGCACTGCAATTTTCTCCTCTGCCCCCAGCCAAGTCAGAATACTAGACAAGCATCTAGCTCAGCATCACACCTTGAACAATGACCTGAGATTCAATTAACAACAGTGTCATTGACCTGTGTGTTTTCCTCCCAGAGAAGAGCCTATCAGCATTCTTCCTGCTGACAGCCAGTAAATAACACTCTCTCCAAGCCAAGAAATGCCAGAAAACGAGTAGGAGCAGAGCTGATTGGTGAAGCACAGACAGCACTACCCTCAAGCACCTGGAGTGTCTGTCTGCATGGGAAAAGTCTTGCATTTCAAAAGATATCACCAAGGCCTGAAAAAAAATCATGAAAGCAATTGTATTTCTGAAAGAGAACTTACATTAACTGTTACAAGGATCAACCACCTGGTGAAGGTTTCTCAGTATCACCCAAGGTGAGAATGAAACTTTTGGGGTGATACTGGTCAAGCCCTATTCAGACACTGCTCCATCTTACATGCAGTTCTTGTTCGTTAAATGCTTTCTCAAAAGGGCAGAAAACCCAACAGCTTTGTTCAGCAGGCAAGAACATACACATGTGCACTGGACCAGCGATACTGCAACGGCTACACTCTCACCTTGGGTGATACTGAGAAACCTCCCAGGTGGATGAGGTCTGTAACTGTCAGCATAACTTTCTTCTCAGAAAGTCATTTACATTTGCAGTTGGTTTCTCTTCAAGGCTTCAGCGATTCTGATGGGTGGAGGGAAAGGGACAGATTTCACCACTGCAGCTCACACGTCTATAGGCTCCAAATGGAGCCATGGGTTTAAAAACAGATTTTCAGGCACAGATGCCTGACATCCTGACAAAACAGATACATGTCAAGTTCCCCCTTCCTACTTTTCCTCTCTAAGCGTCAGCTAAAAGCAGAAACTAACAACACAGGATACAAAAGTACAGTCTAGCAGGCAAACTTTGACAGAGGGAACAAAGCCCTGAGCTCTCCTAACCCTGAAGTCCCCTAGCTCTCCTTAATACTCAGCAATCCTGCACCTAGCCCAGCCTTCCACTGAACCCTGGATACCTGTTGCAGTAAACAGCACTATAAGAAGCCACAAGATTGGCAGCTGGAGAGTGCATCACATTTCCTTCACACACCATCTCTGACAACATTACAATTTACTGTGAGGGTGGTGGGGCACTGGAACAGGTTGCCCAAAGGTGTAGATGAAAGCGTTTAAGGCCAGGCTAGACTGGGCTCTGAGTGACCAGGTCTAAGGGTCCCTGCACATGGCATGGAGGTTAGAACTAGATGATCTTTAAGAGCCCTTCTAACCCAAACCATTCTATAATTAAGCAAAATTCACTTTGCAGCTGTATGGTGCAGACAACAGATGAAGATGCAAGTGATCCCAAATATTGCTTGTGACAATGCTTCCCACTTCAAAATCATGTGTCAGAAGGTTATAGGAGAGGCTAGTAATTGAGTGACATGCTCATTAGGCAGGAGAATCTACCCAATCCTTACCAAGTCTTACTCAGAAAGGCTGGAAACTCCAGCAGGGCCAGCAGCCAAGGACGGGGGAGAACAGCTGCAGATCTCAGAGCAAGGAGGCGCCCTCCAGCCTTGAAAGTTGTCTCTTTGCAACACTTGGCTATGGCAAAACAGCCAACACACGCTACATCAGCATCATCCTATCTCCACCTCTGGAGCACCCCACTCACTAGGTGACACAAGCTGCAGTGCAAGGACACAGGAGTATGGCAGATCAGCACAGTCCTTCTGCTTCTTCACTTCAAAGCTGGGCATAAACATTAACCACTCATTTGTGCACCTCTATTTCTCATCCAGCCAAGAGGACAGCAGCCTTGTGAAGACAGTCAAATGCTGCTCTGGTACCTAATGCTGTCAGTAAACCAGCTTTACAGCAGCTCTGTGATCCATGTGATTTCCAAGAGAGAAGGGCCCCTGCTCCCAAGCTGGACAGAAAGTAAGAGTTGGCAGCAACATTTGGCAGCAGACACAGGCAAAACATTCTAAGAATTAAGACAATGTGTCAAATTTGCATATGTGAGGGCTGAGAAAAGTTGTGGGCACTTCATATGTCACAGCTGCTCAGTAAAGCTTCTCCTAGAGTTACAGCTGTTTGAACGTCCATAAAACAGGTAATGGGTGTTTCCAATGGGAAAATGGCCATTTGCCCATCCAGATGAGGGAAACCAGAACTAGTAGATGGGAGCAGGACATCTGAAGGTCCAGCACCATCTGATACTTTAGCTAGTTACTATGGTTTGTTTGTAATGTAGAATAACAATTTTGATACCTCAGTGTCTCCTCTATTTTATAGAGGGCAGAAAAGGGAGGTTTATTGCCTACAGCTCCAAAAGGAGCCCTATTAACTCTCACACTAGAACCCAGGTCTCCCACAGGTAAGCAGCCTATTACCTACCTGTCAGACTCTTGGTCTTTCTCTTGTTCATCCTTGCAATCCTCCCCAACGATGGTTCCTTACACAGTTCTCACTGCCCTGCCTCCTCCTCACTGCCCCATCACCGTTCCAAATGCTGATTCTTTAAGACTGTCTCATGACTCCCATTGTACCAGCTTTCCCAGAATTTCCCACCCTTTTCCTGCCTACTGCCTCCCACCAGCAATGTGCTCTCCAATGCAAAGCCCAGCCCCACAGACTTGGAATTCCTTAATGGTCATTCCATGTTATGCCTCAGTTTTCTGGAAGCAATGTCAGCAGCCTTGGGGAAAAGGTTCTCTGAGGGCTTTCCTGAAAAACAGTTCACTAGCACTGACATAGCAGCAGTGACACCACTGTTTCCAACACTGCGAGTCTTGCCACAAGAAAGGAATCATTGCCTGCTGGTAATATCAAAACCTTAGAGGTCTGCAGACCTGTTCTGACCTGGCATTGTAGAAGGATCTCCATTCTTTCTACAGCCAGGAGAGATGAATAAGCAGCAGGTTTGCCCCTCTCTCCCCTGACACATGCTATGGTAACACAGAAGCCAACAGGCTGCAGATAACTTTGTGTTAGGTAGGCAGAATGACTCAGTTGCGCTCATGTGGCTGCAGATGTCTTAAATCTTGGCCAACGTAACTTTTGACTTGAGTAGGAAAAACTGTCACCATTTTAAACCCAGACAAGCTAAAAAAAAAAAAGTTTCACAGCATAGTTCCTTCTCTGAGTAACAGTCACCACTCAAGTCAAGCTGGAGATTGGCATGAGAGGAACAGAATAAATGCACAGACCAGCAGCAAGAGAAAATTAATTATGAGCCACTGAATGGATTTTCTACACTGTTTTTGACTGCCAGAAAAGAATTATGCCAGGAGGGTCAGATGCTAAACATGCTCTTTGTACTGAGTGTCCTCCTCTCTCCTCTAGGACTTGTTTACCCCTATTAGAGCAAATGCTTTCCACTTTCTTTTTCCTGAAGGGTAAGTGTGAACTGAGCAGATGATACAATCCAACTTTAGACAGAGTCTGCCTGACAGGTTTTTCTGTCTTCAGTTTCTGAGAGGGCATTATGTACTATGGAAAAAAAAAAAGCCAAACTCAGCAGCTGCAATGCAAACCAGGAGAGTTTAAGAGCAATCTGAGAGGGGCATTTCTAGATGTCTACAGCACTGAGAAGGAAAGGAGCAGAGATTCCAACAACTCCAAAGATCATTAGCATCCTCAGCAAGTACAAAGCCTCCATCTGACTCTCTCCAACCTGCCTACTCATCCACAAGGTCTTTCAGATACAATTGCTGGCAGAATGTGCAGAATTTTCAGCAATATTTAACTGTCCCCCTGAGAAGTTTCCATATCAAGCTGGTAGGAAGAGTGAGGACAAAACTACCCACAGACTAGGTGGCTACAGTATACCCTATTATGCAGCCAAACACAGACCACAATGGCCTTTCTGCTAGTAAGAAAAACACTTTTCTATATGCCAATTCAGCATCAGGGAATAGATTCAACACATCACACTGCTCTCAAACGAACAAACCAAGACTGCTGATGAGAAGGAAGCAGCAAATTCAGCAGGCAAAGACAGATGGCAGAAAATGTTCTCCAGTCCTTCTTTCCAATTGCTTCACAGGGACAGCCTAGGAAGCTGACAAGGTCTGCACATCTGCATACTCCACATGACCTCTACAGAGATGCCTGGCAGTCATAATCATGTCCTTGCCTTCGGAAATGACTTTCACTCAGTCCTGTGACTTGCATTCAGACACTTCTATGTACTTCTTATGTAAGCACTTAGATGGTGATGCAATTAACTAAATGACTAGGAAAAAAGAACAGATAAGGAAATCCCCTGAACAGCAAACAAAGTCTGGGAGAACAGTTGTGGGGGCATATCATCCTCTGTGTGCTTGCCTTCCTTTCATTCTTCCCCACTGCATTTGCTGGTAACCAGTGCTGAAGAGAATTGGGCTATAAGGATTCCTGGTCTGTGGCAGCACAGGAGAGCTATCTTTATGTTCCCCTAAAACAACTCAAGCCAGTTACTGCCCCAGCAGAGCATAGAGAAGGAGGGATAAGCCATGATAACTGCACAAGAAGAAAGGCCAGACCTTACCATAAGTGACCATAAGCAGCAAAAAGTTGGCATTGCGGAGCAGGCGGAGGATTGATTGCACGTAGGAATACTCTGCCATCAGTCTGGACTGGATCGAAGCCTGAGCTCGGCTTGGAGGGTTCGGGGGCTTCTCCTTGAAGACTGAAACCAGACACAAAGTACACCTGTTTGTAATGGTGCATTGAGGGGCTTGAGCACACACTGCGCCCTTTGAGGGATGGCAGAGGGGCTGGTAGAACCAAGCGTACAAAACACACCGTTTCCCTTAAGCTTTGATCCCCATGCATGAACTTATCCAGAAACAGTAAACAGCTCTCTTCCAACAGTAACTCCTGCCACCTTCCCAAGGGAAACATCTTGCCTTCAATTAGCTTTTTGTGTAGGCTGTGTCCAGCAGCACCAAAAGAGTTCTCAGGACTATTAATGTCTTTGTCTCTAGAAGGATGACCAGCCAGGTGCAAAAGTGTTTTGTGGACTTACAAATGACAAAGTGGAACTAGACAAGTCAGTTGACAAAGGTGGCCTAGTGCTCTGCAGTGGCCAGTGCCCAGGGAACAATAACCTTTGCCAGGTTTTATTTCAGGCCAAGCCATCTGTTGCCCTTATTAGTATTAAAGTAGCATCCAGAAATCCAGTCACAGGCAATACTGCTGTGCCAGGTGCTATACAGACATATTTGTACCTTGTCTATTCCATACACCACATTATTTGAATTCTACATCTGATTTAGCCACCAGCAACATGATTAAACTTTCAAGAGGAGCCTGTCAAAAAATTTATATGGAATTCAGCAACCAAACTCAGCTTGCCAGTGAGCATGCCAGTCTTTCATGCTAAAGATCTGGCTTGGACTTCATGTGTTAAGCAGGGGAATTGCACCCCTTGTGTCCTGCTACTGTCCTTCATGCTTTACTCTCTCCACTCATAACTGGGAACAGCTTGTTCCTGTGATGCCATATAATCTGCCTCTTTCTACTCTTAAGAGGTAGTCAGGTCCCAGACATAACCCAAGGCCCAGCATCCTGTTTGCAAGGAAGATGACTATGAAACCTGCAAGATATCTTTTGGTTTTTAAAGGACTTACTCATGCCTGGAATTTATTATGCGGGCAATGGACAAAACTAACAATTTGGCAGGCTCACTAACAACCTTCCTTCTACATGTGCTGTTCATCAAGGGTTTGAAGAAGCAAGACATAGTATTGCATGACCCTGTCAGGTGCATGGTAGGACACATCCTCAGATGGCTTGCCCAGCCCATTTCCTGGCACACAGGCCCCTGTCACACACTGGCTGATCTCAATCCCATCTGGTTTCACGTTCACACTCCCACCTCCTTACCTATGATGACCAGGATGAACAGGGCTGATGCCACACCTGCAGTCATGAAAAACATGATGCTGATGTAGTAGGCCAGCTTCTCCACATCCTCCACATTAGGGATCAGAACTGGAGGGACCAGAAAGCCTGCAGCGATGCCAAGCTGAGGAGAGAGAGGGGGTAAACAGAGGCATGACATTAAACCACAACAGTGCCACTACCCTACAGCTCAGTATAGGCTCAAGTGAGCCTAATCCAATTTCACAACCAAGATGAAAATCTTCTTTACCACCTAAAAATTAAGAGACAAAAGTCAGACACCACACCCATTGCAATCAGGCCAGAAGAGAGGTTTCGTCACTGCATTTACAACTGTCAGGATATTCAAGGCAAGGTTTTACAACAGAATTGAGCAGAATGAATACCTGGCTCCATCAAAGTGGAGGTCTGGCCTGCCCTTACCTCCCCCACAAATATATGTTACTGCTCACACTTGCATCCCATTCCTTACCTTGCCCCTGTTCTAGAGGTGGCCTGATCACCTAGTAATTCAATTTTGCTCATTAAAAATGGCAGAAAACAAGACCATCAAAACCAACCAATATTTGTTGGGTTAATGAGTTGAATCAATTTATTTTCCAACCACATAAATTCAAGGGCTGAGGCACTTGACCACTCACATAGTTGAGATATTAATCTGGCACAGCCAACTTTGATACAGTTTCAGATGAGCAGCCTCCCAAGACAAGGCTCACCCTATGACCACCAGGAGAACCTAGAAGAGCATCAAGGCTGAAAGTAAAGGAAGTGTTGACAGCACATATCCTACATGTCAAGGTTGTTTTAGTAATGGAGCTTGGCAACTGTCCCTGGATAAACTGCTCTGAACTATACAGAAAGCAAGGACTAAGGAAGATAAGTTATGTGCAGTCCATAAACCTCATGGAAGCACATCAGCACAGAGCAGAAGACCCAAGAGCCCTGTAACCCAGGCATGAGCTTGGATTACTTTCCCAGGCTGTCTTCTAGCAAAACCTCCTTGTGCTTTCTGCGTGCTTTCTCTTTCTCATGTCATGCTTTTTCTGACATGTCTCCATGTTTCTGGGATGCTGATAGACTCATTCTGGAAGACTGACTTACTGACCAGGACAAAGATCTCAGAACATATTTCATATATTGCCATATTTGGTAGTTAAGCTAAAAATCAGCTTGTGCCCTCCAGCCCCAGAAAACTCTCCACCAAATGCCTACTCCTCCATCCAACTGGCATATTTTTGAGACAGGAAGAATGTTTAGGATTCAAACAGTGCTATCTGCTACCCTCAAGCACCCTATTTAGCTTACAAACAAGTGACTTTCAACCATGTCTGGCCAAACTTCTGTGTCAAACAGTGCCCTCCACTGGGACTAGTGAGAAGGGCCACCAAGAGATTACAGGAGTGCCCCACCAGTTCAAGGCACTGTCAACAATAAGAACATTTGAGGTTTGGTTACATAGACTGAAGACAAACCCGAGCTGTGCCATCCCAGACAGCAAGTCAAGGACTGAAAGAATTTAGGAGGAAACTTAAAAGACCATTAGGGAGGATAAACCTTCCTAACATCCACATGGCACAGAGAGACTCTGACACAGGACTAAACTTGCCAGAGCTCAGTTTTGTTCAGATGTGGCCTATGCCCAGCCTCTCAGCACAGCAAGTCAGATTGGTTCTCCTCCTTTGCACTGCCCACTCACTACAGTGAGCACAACTATCATGGTTTAGTGACTTCTAGTTCTAATCTCCATCAAATTGCACACTTCCCCTTCCCTACACAAACCTACAGCTGCACAGAAAAGGTAATGTCATCAAACACAGAAGCTCACAGAGATTGCTGGTGGAGGACAGAAGCCTGTTTGTCCCTGCAGCACATTTATTTTGCCCTCCTTGTGGCCAAGTGCAGGCCTGTGCCTCTGGTGTGCCTGGTCAGGACACAGCCAGCCTGGGGTTCACTCCTATCTCCAGAGCATTTCTAAAGATTTAATCTTTGAGGAAGAGACTCTCAACATTGCCCCTTTCCATTTGAGGGAAGAGTCCTATTGAGTCTCATATATCAGGTCTTCCATGTGCCCTCCACCCTTTCCCAAGTAAGGTTTACAAACACTTGACTGGAAACTGACTCTTTGTCTTACCATTGTTTCATTCTTGGAAGAACTAAGCTGGATTCCTGTGCTAGGTACTTCTTGGCTTCCTTCTCTCTGCAATCACATGCTAGCCACATGAGCTGCTGAACAGCAGGAAAACAACAGGAGGGGAGGGGAGGGGAGGGG
>VXBB01019575.1:512621-545105 GCA_013399915.1 Illadopsis cleaveri | reverse complement strand
TATTGAACAGAACTGGCCCCAGCACAGACCCCTGAGGGACACCACTGGTGACTGGCCGCCAGCTGGATGCAGCACCATTCATCACCACTCTCTGGGCCCGGCCATCCAGCCAGTTCCTAACCCAGCAAAGAGTGCTCCTGCTCAAGCCCCGGGCTGCCAGCTTATCCAGGAGTATGCTGTGGGAGACAGTGTCAAAGGCCTTGCTGAAGTCCAAATAGACAACATCCACAGCCTTCCCTGCATCCAGCAGGCGGGTCACCTGGTCATAAAAGGTGATCAGGTTGGTCAAATATGACCTACCCCTCCTAAACCCATGCTGGCTGGGTCTGATACCCTGGCCATCCTGTAAATTCTGTGTGATGGCACTTAATATAAACTGCTCCATGAGCTTACCGGGTACTGAGGTCACTCATATATTAATGCCAAAGCATCCGACACGTGAACTTCATTCTACACCTCCCACACATGAGCTCCCATGACAAGGAAAAAAATGGAAAAACACCTATGTATCTTCCTGTTAACATGTGGAAAAGCAAAATGTTGTGAAAACCAGCAGTGGGTAAACAAGAGGATGTGATCACACTCACAGGTGTCCACATTCTTCTAGAAGCTCTCCAGCACTGATTCAAGAGTGATCAATCTAACCAGCTTTTGCATTTCAGATACCACAGCCAGCATATGGCCAGAAACAAGTGAGGTGATTCTGATACCTTAGTAGGGATTGTTGGATTTTTTAAAAGGGTATTTAATACCTGGTCTGATCGATTCAATGATTTACCCTTCAGGGCTAACTTTGAACTTGAAGGCTACCATCAGTCAGCAAGCAGAGGCAGTGTCCTGAGCAAACATGGCCCCAGCAGACCGACATGAGCCAGCAAACAGGGTTTTCCTCAGGACAGCACTGCTGAAGTGCAGCCTGGGGCCAAGAAAGCAAGAGCAGAAAGAGGACAGGTATAGCAAATAAAGAAGCAGTGACATTTCCCTGCTTCTTCATGCAGTTGTTTGCAATTCCTAATGGAGAGGGACAACACTGCTTGGTATTCAATAATAATAATAATTAAACTCAGTGACATGGCAAGGAAAACCATACAGTTGTAGAGAAACGAGCATAGGGAACAATTTACCATACTGCAATTACAAAAGCACTGTATTATACCCTTTGCTAACACTCCCTAATACAGCCTTTAACTGCAGTCAGGAAAAACGTATGCCTCTATTTCTTCCCCCTGCCCAACCTCACCAGTAAACAAAATAGCTAGTTTTCATTCACTGTGATTAGGCTTGACTATGGAAATAAATAGGCCTTCCCTATGGAGTATGCTCTGGTTTTAGTCACTACAATTTCTGACTTCCCCAATTCTCTAAAAGGACAATCCAGGCTTACAAAGCAAAGACTGTACAGTACTGAGGTCTCATTGTCATGTCAGTTCAACTGCCAGAGCAACGTGGAGCACCAAAAGGGTAGCCAAAGTTTGCTTTTCACAACCTTTACAGTAAGCCACTCCTTTTGGGATGATGATGACTCCACACAGGCATATAGCACAGGCTGACAGCCTCATTGTTCGGATTTCTAAGGCACACTGTTGAGTAACTCCACATGAATAATTTTTAAGAAATATGACAGCAAAATGCTCAGTTACTTATTTGCTCATGCCAAGTTAAATGCCTTCCACTCTAAAGATGCATTTAAAAACACATAAAACCAGCCCACATAAAAACCAGAAGGGATGGTAAGAGCAAAAAAGGAAAGCTTAGATGCACTTAAGAGAAGATGTTTTCTCTTTCTGAAAGATGTGAAGCGACCCCCTTAATTCCCTAATGCTGTTCAGCAAACTGCTCTTCCTCAAATACCATCTCCAAGCATTCACCTCTTTTTGCCTCAGCAGTATCTAAACAAATACAGAAACACAGGAAGAAGCAGCCTGCATTAAAATCCACCTGAATAGAAAACCATTCAGATAAGAATGGCAGTCACAGGCTGAACGGTCCAGGGTGGAGCACAGTCACATGCAGGGGTGTACACTGCATCTCAAAGCAAGGGGGACAGGCCCAGCCCAGCAGCTAATGCCAGGTTCCACTTTCCTCTTGTTTGTGTCAGGGCTGCAGAGCCAGGCTCACTTCACTTATGCCCCATTGCATCAGTATTGGCTTATTCACTTCATGCGACTGGTATAAGCAGGTGTTCCGGTGCAAGGGTCAAGAAGCTATTTCCCTGATCCTTTCAAAGCTGTATAAAAATTTATCTCCTCTGGCTACCAGAAAAGACAGTCACAGGTGGAGCAAGTGTGGGTCACTGGCCTCCGGCACCTGCATTGATTCGAGAGTCCTCGGGAGCTGACCTCGCACTGGCCTGATGGAACTTTTCTTTTTTTCAAAGCAACTGCTTGTGGAAACTCTGTATCTACTTTTAAGATGTGTGAAAGTGCTAAAGTCCTTTTCCTCCAGGGCCCAATGATAATGTTTTCAGCAGACAGCTAATCTCCTTTGTCCCATCTAGTTATCAGCAGGAAGAGGATATTGCAGTGTCAAGTCCAGATACAACTGCACATACAAGATTTGAAGGACATTCTGCTTGAAGCAGTTTCCCAGCACTGTGCTTTCTCCCCCGCCCCAGGCCTTTCACAGTTCTACTGAATCACAGCCCTGGACTGGAGATTCACACACACAGAAAGTGGAGAGCACTGGAGTAGAGCCTGAGCCAAAGCCCTCCCGCAGCCGGAATCATACCTAAACCCCATGCTGCCCTGAACTTTGTAGATGGAGATCCCACTTGCCTCCGCCACCACCATCAGCCCTCAGGCTAACACCAGTGACATCCTTCCAGATACCAGCTGCCTTTTCCAGAGGGAATTTCATGTAAGTTCGTGTTATCCCTGCGGCTGCCCTTCAGGCCATGTGCATCTCCTACCCCTCCCTGGTCTGCTCCTTTAGCACTCCCCGTCTCCGGCCAGGCAGGTGACAGCCCGCCCCACCTGCATGGCCAGCCGTGGCCAGCTGCCCATTACCTGGTTCCCAAAAACCGCAATGGAGCAGGCGGTGGAGACCTCGTGGGAGCCAAACCAGACCGACGCGATGCGTGAGGGCATGCCCAGGATGAAGACCTGGGCCACGGCACAGATGACCTGTCCCAGAACAGTGACGGGGAAGAGGTGCGGCTTCAGGCTGCCCAGCTTCACCCAGGCACCCACGGCATTAAGGGCCGAGCCAGCCAGGGCGATGAGGCGCAGGCCCCTCTTGTCCAGCAGCCAGGCGACAGGGAAGAGCAGGGGAATGTAGATGAGCATATAGCTCATGGAAAGCCAGTCGATGGCGAAGGCGCTCACGTCGTAGAAGCGCACGAAGACGTTGTTGATGCTGCCGTACTGGATCCACTGGAAGGCGTTGCACAGAGAGTAGCTGCTGAAGAGCAGCAGCACAGCCCAGCGAAGCCGGGACAGCTGTACCTCGGCGGCGGCATCACCGACCGCTNGGCCGGCCCTTGAGCCGCCGGGACGCTCATGGGTGGCAGCCCTGGCCCGGGACCTGCAGATGCGCTGCTCGCCCCGCAGCAGAGGGCCCGAGACCCCCTCCCCACCGCCGCACCCCCGCCGCTGCCCGGGCCCGCCGAGAGCCCCCCCGGCGTTACGAGGGCCCAGGGCAGGAGAGGCTTCGGCCGCCAGTGAGGAGCAGGACGTGGGCTGAGCGGAATTGTGACCTGGGAAAGCGAGTGGGCAATGCCCGACGCCCCCAGACATGCCAGGGTGGAGTCCTGGAGGAGGAACCGGTTTGGGTTGGCCTCTGATGGTTTTTTTCGCAATGGCACACTAGAGTGTGAAAATATCCAGTGAAATCAAAATTAAAACATCTCAGCGTCGCTGAAGTAAAAGAGCCAAAAGTGGTGTTTGTTTCCATTCTCATGGGGAATTCGCAGTTAATGAGTCAGCGCTTGTTTTCCCATTACTTGAGCAACACGCCACTGGCAGATGCCTGCCTGGAGATCATTTATGATCTACAGTTCATTTAATTAGCATCATGTTACCTGAATTGCATAAACATTCCTCAGCACAAGGACCCGAGTTTGCTGGTGGTGTTCAGCTCTCTTCCAGCATTTAACACACAGGTCAAAATTCATTTGAAAAAAATAGGAGCAGCCTCTTTTGGATGTTGTATTCCTGAAACAGAGGAATAGAGTATGAAAAAATGAAGTTTCTCTGGCTTGTATTTACTTGATAGCTGCATCATAACGTTTCCTTTTTGCATACTTGGTGGAACACTGTCAGAGGTTGCTGCTGCTGTCCTCTGAGTTATCTACCTACTCTGAGGAACAAAGACAGACAAACAGCTTTGATGCCTTTATGTTCTTGTTTACCATGAAAGAAAACAAACAAACAAACAAAACCCCAAAACAAAAAAAGCTTTGCACAAATAATTCCAAGGAGCACAAATGTCAGTTTAGGTGGTTCTTGCTGTGTATCCTCACCGAGCTTATTCCTTGTCACCTGCTTGGGTTTCCTGCTCCCAGCAGTGGCCAGAAGCAGAGCTGGAGATGAGCAGAACCAGTACAGTCTTCCCTAAGTACTCTGCTGAAAGTTCCACAGGGCAAAGCTGCAAACCCTGCTACTCTCTCTCTCCTCAGCCCACAGCTTTGCCAGTGAACCTCCAGCCTCACCTGGGATGCTTCTCACAATGGTAAAATATAGTCATAATGTAGTCCTTTTACATAATAAATAAGAAAGGCAAATTCAGAAGCAAAAGCCAGAAAAGAGGTTTTCAGTCCCATTTATTATTAAATTAGGTAACCAAAGTTAACTCAAAGCTCTGCACGGAGACAACAGGAATAACAGAGGAATTTGTTGTAACAAATTTGTAATCTAAACATTATCAGGAATGCAATGAGTGATGGTAGTACAGATAGGGCAGAGGTGAAATGGAGCAGGAAAAAGACTATCATGGTTCAACAACTGCTTAGTCTGAGAACTCTAATGATAAAACAGTGAGATAGTACAGATGATTAACTTCTAGGTTGATAAGATTTGAAAATACCTTTATAAAATTCTCCACAATATTATACAGAAATCAAGATTACACAGAGGTAATCACTATCATTGATTAAAGAGCAGTTGAAAAACCAAGTCAAGAAAAGAAATGTACAGGCAATTTTTAGGATGGCAATCTGGGTTTGTTCAGAGGACCATCATTTATTATCCCTTTAGCAGTGTAAGGAACAAAATTTGCAGATGGTTAAGACATTACTGATTTAGTCAAGCCTAACTTAAATATGTCACCTACATATTGTATTAAGGTTGAAATTACTTTAGGACTGTAGCTTTAGCTATCTGTAACTGGAAGTATTATCACAGTCCAAGGCATCTTTAATTTGTAAACTCAGATAAATGCAGGATAATGGAATTAGGTACTGTATGGCAGCCTGCTGTCATAAGGTCTCTGGGCAGCAAAGAGGAAGATACCAGTGACTGAATGTGGTTTTCAGAAAAAGAACAAGCAGAAAAAGTATAAAGAGAACAAATTAGGAATTGAGGTGATACTATCACACATCAGGAAGACACAGAGAACAGTCAAATTTCTTAATACGTGGCTGGAAAAAGAACACACACGCAATAGACAAATCTTTAGATATATGGGAGATGACTGAGACACATGTTGGGTCCTTTGCCTCCTGCCACCTCTACTCCAAACTGGGGTCAAAAACAGTCTGTCATCCTGAGTTTTGTTTTTGCCCCACCTTCAAGTACTAAATTTCTCTCAAAAATCCTCAGGTTTATTCAGCATCAGCATAAGATCTGCAGCAAGTCAGAGCCTGCCAAGCAAGGAGCCATTTGCTCCAACGTCTTAGTCCTGTCAGAAAAGTCAAATGGTAGGTCAAGAATGACTAAAACACAGACTCTGCTGAAAATAACAGCTGAAATCAGATGCATGAAAGCAGTGCCCAGCCTCTGGTGACTGCAGCCTGTCAAGTGAACATGAGCCAGGGAGGGAAGCAACACTGGCTCCTCAAAGCCAAGTCAGACAAGGATTTTTCATACCTATAGGCCCATACTTCCTTGAACTCCTGTCCTTGGATTTCAGGGCTGTTTTGTTACTAACTCTGTGAACTATTCAATCACCCATTTATATAATTTGCCAATTTCTAATTATAAAATACTAAAATAAAACCCCTGTGCTTTGCATTTCCTCCTCTATTGCTGCATCTGTTTCTACTCACATGCCTCTTTCCCTTTTTGAAGCAACAGATCAGCTGCTTTTGGATTTCCCTCATCACAGCATATTTATATAAAAATTTCTTAGCCATGGAAAATTATTTATATTTCAGGACAACCCCTTGAAGTGGATTTTAAAGCTAGAGGGAAATCTCCTTTACATGGAGATTCACAGAAGTGCTAAAAGCTTATGGGATCCTAGAGCCAAAAGTATCTGTGAAGATTGGAATGCACTAAATCAGAGGAAGAAGCAGGACCCAAATTAGGTGTACAGCCATAAGGTAGAGCCTAACCTCTATAATCTTTTTCCCTACTGATCTCAAGAAATCCAACACTGACACTCTTGGAATATGCGCTGGCTTTATGATCAATTAGTACATACAGTTCCTTTATGTTATGTAAAGCCTTGCAACAAGCTTGATATTCTCAAAGTCCACCCAATAAATATAAATGCTAGGGATGGTGACAGCAATGATAATTCAGATGGCAACAGGCCTCAATGATAAGCAAGGCGATATGAATGGGTGAAGAAAATTGGCTGGAGGGGTATACAAAAGACACTGTAGAAAATTATTGTGAATAGTATAATTCCTTGGTGTCTTTTCTCACCACACTGGTTCAGAGATCCAAGGAGTAGGTGAACAAAAGAAAAAAACTGCTAAGGAAAAGCAAGTACTCAAGGATCGATCAGATTTTACATCCATGCAGTTCTCTAGGCTCTTTTTAAATGAGAAGTATCTAACCTCAAAGGATCACAGGATGTCCCATGCTTTCAAACACTCAGGCTTGTTATTTGTGCCTCTAAATTTCATCACTGCACTTACAAAGCCTAACTAGCTTACCTCTTAGGTGGCTCTATCACATTTTGACTAATAGCATTTAGGTCTAGAAGAACTGTCAGCAGATATCCACACAACTTTTCACAACAGGCATTGCAGGAAAGATTACAAGATCTTTGTTAGTGGAGGGAGAAGATTTTATTTTGGGTTCAGCACCTAAACTGCTTTAATGAAGTTCTTCAGAGGCCAGGTAGTTGTACCATAAGACCAAATGACAAGACTTGAATAGCTGGCAGAGCCACTCATTTCGAGGTCACACCTGGATGCAGTGCTGAGCTGAGACACACAGTGAAGCATGGGCTGGCAGAGCTGCTGCTCTGGACAAAGCCAGTGGTGTTCCCCGATGAAGCAGGGACCCCTAGAAGCCCTCTGCTGGCACCCAGAGCTTTCTGCATCCCGAGACCCACCCAGAATACAGCTTATAAAAGCAATGGATTAGTTTATTACTGTAGTTTAGATACACAATTATTTTGATACCCTAAACCCTTAAGAATCTTTCCTGTTACATTTTCAGTGTGAAGATCTGGGTACATGAACAGTGGTGGAGAACTCAGTTCATAACAGTGCAGCAGGCAACCTCTGTAGCACTGAAAATTTTGCAAAAATTACCTTCCTCTATACAAAACACAATGGCTTAGTTGCACAGTCTAAAATCTCACCTAGAGAAGACTTCAGATCTCAGAACCACCAAAGTTGTGCAGGGGCTAACTGAACATCCAACCTGTACTGTCCAAAGCTTTAGGCCTTTCAGAAGTACAGCTCAGGGAAGGGAAATAATGTTTTGCTCCCCTTCAGCATATTTCATGTGTAGCTCTCACCCTCTGGGAGCTTCAGCGAGGATGCATCATCTGTGTCTATTTTACAGGGGCACAAAGAATTGTGGTGATTTGTGTGGCCCTGCCAGGGGCAAGATTTTTTTCCAGTTTGACACCTTCCAGCCTGGGCTACAAGGGCTTGCTGGAGAGCAGCTTGAAATTACCACTCCTTTGTAAATCCAATCTCCCTGTTCAAAGCCTGGCTTTAACAGAGCAATGGCTTTAATTTAACCCTGTCTAGTTCAGATGTGATGTTTGTGTGGATGAATCGTGTAAGAGTAGATGAACTGTGAAGAACAGATGGGAGGGCATGGCTGAAGTGCTAATATTCACAGCTGCCTCCTTGCAGTAAGAAAAAGATGTAAAAGGAGTGCACAGGATGGAAGAGCCCTTGCATGCAAGGTGCCTCAAAGGTGCTGGTTTCTGGTTAGTGCACACCCCTCCAGACACAGGGTGCTTATGCTACCTCTGCATGGCCTTCTGGAAACATATCAACTTGCTCTGCCCCATTCTCTGATCAGGCCGGATGAGAACCGGCTCTAATCCAAAAACTGTGTAACTGTGGTTAGCCTGCTGTGCTGCTTGAGTATCTAAGCCCAGTTCTCAACTTTTGCTTGTGAAAAGCTGTGGAGATACAGACAGCTGTGAGGAAAGCTGTGTATAAACTCTGTTATTGGAGCAAACCCACCTCATTCCTCTGCTGTGCACCAGGCATGCACATGAAATACAAAGATCTCTTTGTACAGCTCAGAATAAAAGAAGTGAAAAAAGATTGAGTTAGCCTCAAAACTCAGCCATAGTTTTCCATGCCCAGTCCAGATCAGGGTCACAGATTAACCCCAAATACCAAACCTTGAAGTATATAAGCCCTTCTTACTCATCATCCTCCAGCCTCCATCTCAGTGAGTCATACCAGTTCATGGCAATGACATGAGAAAAAGATTTTAATCTTCTATAGCTTGCAGCTGACATTAATTAATAATATAAGAGTGCTGGAAATGTGCATGGCTTCAATGGCTTCACTGCTGAACTCAGGCATTTCCTTCTTCTTTCTCCCACTCACACTGCAGCAAAAAAACCCCAAACCTGAGAAAAGTTCTGAGGACCACGGCATCAAACCACCACTGTTGTGAGGAGAGAAAAGTTGACAGTGTCTTAGCAAAAAACACAGAACTGGTACAAGGGCTGGGGGGAAGGTGTCTTGTCACTGCATGGCTGTCTGTGAGGCAGGAGAGCTCTCAGGAGCTGGTGTCTGCAACCTCAGCTGCAATAAAAATTATAGTCTCATGTTCTAACCCTAACACACCGATTGTAACCCTGCCCTGGCAAGCAATGAATATATACTCCCTAACATTTAGTACAGTTTTTGAATAACCTTAAAAAAATTTAATGGATACATATAACTCTGCCTCACTGCTCAAATCTCCTCCAGGTCAACAATCACTAAGGTGGCAAAAACACGGCAGAACACAGATGCAGTAAGTACAGGGCTGTTCAATCAGAGAAAAACTTAACAACGCCATGCTTTGTTTTTCTCTTCTTGACAGCTTGTGATTTATAAAAATACTTTGTCTCTTAGCAGTGATTCCTGATCTTCTTTGATCTCTGTGTGCTGAAGTATTAGCATCCAGCCAGCATTTTTGTATGACCAGTGCTGCTTTGTACACTGTGATCGTTTCAGGAAGCAGAGAGAGGGTCTCCTCTGTGGGCTGCTGCTTTGGTTCGGCATGCAGGAGGTTATCCTCCTGCTGACGCATGCTGGCAGCTCTAACAGAAGTGAATTCTGAGATGGGATTTGTGGAACAAGTGCCTGAGTACTCTGGAGCCACAGTGAAATGGGCAACAGAGCTGCTTAGCCTGCCCCCTGCCCAAGTGGCTCTGCCAAGAGGAATGCAGGTGCCGGCTGTGAGCGCTCAGCCTTCCCCCAGCAGAGGCCAGCACACACGCAGCGTTCGGCCGGCTCTGCTTGCACGGCAGAGCTGTCTCTCCCCTGTCTGGCCTTCCCCGGCTGGAAAAGTCTCTCACCCTCCTGTGAGCCCTCGTTTATGTACTGCTTTGAGAGAGGTTTTCAGTGAGGAGCTCTGTAGTGCAGCAGAAAGGCGCTGACATCCTACTGGGGCAGGAACAGGCTTCCACAGGCCCGGACAACACCCGGGTTATCCAGTTGTGTGCCCAGTAACATCCCCTTCCCTTGGAGCAGCCAGCAACTCAGTGCTCCTGGAAGCCGGGCATGGCCAGATAACACACGCAACACTTGAGGAATGCCAGATGCCAAGGAAACGAAAATTACAGGAATTGCGTTGCTGGGAGGAGCAGATAATGGAAAGCAATCGGCAATGATTGCCCTGGCCACCCCCCTGCACCTTGCTCCTCGTTTAGGCTCATTTGCAGTTCATTTGCGGACAACAGTGAGGGCCACACCAGAGGACAGGCACTTGGCTACTTAGAAATCATAAGTAGTGTGTGAGGAGTCTTGAGGAGAGGCCGGGAGCCCGGGAAAGAAGCAAGACACAGCACCAGTACAGAAGTGAATTAATCTCCTCACACAGCTGGAACAAGCAGTTTGTGCAGCTCGGTGAATAGCCTTAGGAAAAGATATTTTTTTCCCTGCACTGTTTGAAAGGGCAGAAAGAATATGTTGTCCCTTGCTGCTTGGGTGATAAGGACATTCTCCCAGGTGAACCATTCTTGATAACAAAGAGAGACTGCCTCCCAGGTACCTCACAATTACAGAAGGTGGCAGAGGTCAAAATCAGCTTGAACCATGCAGATCATGTTCTGTGATCAGGTTTTTTGCGGGCAAGACGGGGGCAAAGCCAAGTCAGATTGGAAGATGTGTCTCCTAGGACCAGCAAACACCAGAACGGTTTGGTTTGGCCAAAACGGCTGAGTGCAGCATGGGTAGGAGGCTTCCAGCTCACAGTCAGCCGTGCAGAGGGAGGACACATTGACTGATGATGCCAAGAATATTGTTTAGGTTTTGGAGAGGATGTTGTTGCAAACCCATCTCCCAGTCTCACCACTTGCTGGTTATTTTCATTCTGAGTTGCAGTAATATGTCTGAGACGTTTCCAGTGAGTGGGTCTAGCAATCCTACGGGCATTACACAGAACCCCACCTAGCCTGAAGGATCTAGATTTCAACAGCCTTGCAGCAAAAATATTGGCTCCATATCTGAGTGGGCATAGGTGACATGTTCATCATGGTAGGACCTTCTCTATCTGCAGCTAAAACCAAGCTTAGCGTTTTATAGCCATGAGAAAATACAAAGGTCGCAGCAAGGGTGGAGATGTCTCTCTGTAGGCCATACTGCAAGCTTTGGTGGGACTCTGTTGCATCCTCCAGTGAAGAGCATGAGCTTGCAGTGCCTTCCAAGCAAACCCCAAGCAAGGTAGCAGTAGCTTTCTTCTCTGACTGTAAACCAGGGAGCATGGGAACATCAGAACCCTAGGGAACAGCAAAAGTGAAAGTGAAAAATCTGGGAGAAAATCCACCAGAAGCTCATCTAGAGCTGGAGTCAGTTGTCTCTCTCAGGCTTAAAGGGACAAATTACAGAGAAAAGCACCTTGGGAAGAGCCTGTGTAATCTGACTGGCTCAAAGCATGGCCTGTGCATGGAAGCAGCAGCTCTCTTTGTTGAACCAATGGTTAGAGTGAAGACTATTAGTGTAAGATCTAGCAGAGAGTGGTGGTGTAAGACACATTGAAATTGCTTCTGTAAATGTATTCTGCATGTCATATATGCAGAAACCCAGCTCCCTGGCTGGAATAACCACTGTCCTTCCCTATGTCCTTCCCTAAATGTGCTCCTCCCAGAGCCACACAGACAGGGAGGGCCAGTGCAATCACCCATTGCCTCAGCAGTGCTTTTGTAGGTGACAGCCTGCGTATAGGGTGACACCCAGGCCAATATGCTGACACCAGGCATCGCTGACCACAATGCTTCCCTTGCTGGCACAGAAACTGGAGGCAGGAGGCTCACAAACCTCTAAACAGGCCATGGCAGGAGAAATCGCAATGCTACCTGCGCCTATCCTGAGGACAGCTTGCTGAGATATGGCAGTATTTGGTTATCATCTTGCTAGTGCAAACCAGAGAGAGAAAATGTGTACAGCACAGCTCACTGCAGACTTTACCCAACTGCTCTTGAGGGCTATGATGATGGGCCAAGACCCATCTGGAATAGGCTCTCGTTACGATTCAGGACACCTCATCGGCTCATGTAACCACAAGTAGAACTCTGGTTTTTCGGAGGGCTTACAGCAAAGTTTATTGAAAGACAGATTTTTTTATACCGTGTTTCAGTACAATGAATAGGATTGGTCTTTTAGGGCACCATCTTTCTGTAAACATCTCTACCAGTAAACAAGTTGGAAAAACACTAGGTGTCAGGAGGAGGCTATCTACAGGGATTGTTTATAGGGATTGTTTTGGGTTTCTCTTCACAGTTTTCCAGGCCAGACTGAGAGAGTTTTGTCCTTAGCTTTCCCACAGGCTTCAAGGCACTGCCTAGAGCCTAAGAATCCACATTCTGTCCACTGCCAGTTCCCACAAATAGGCTGCTACTCTGTGCCTGCAAGAAGGATATCTACAAATTTGGTCTATTTTCCTCATTTAAAAACCTACATCAGCAGCACTGCTTGTGGTACTCTATGTTGAAAAGATTGAAACTGATGCTCCTTGAAGATGGCAGCAGTCCTGAGCCACTGTTAGCAACAGAACCACTGGCAGGTGGGCTTCAGCCTTGTGTGTAGAATGGGGCTGATAAGTGGGCTGCTGGCTGGTGGGGGGTAAGGTGCAGAGATTGCTCGTATGGACTGGCTCGTGCTTCCAACAAATCAGACTCAGGAGTACTAATCTCCTCCTCTCTGACCTTTCAAGTTTCATCTGTTTCAATGCATGAGGTAGTGCAGCAGCCTTTTGTGAAGCTGTGACCAATGGGCAAGGGGAAAGAATGTAGGCTGCAGCTACCCTGCCTTAGCAGGGTGCCTTGGAGCAAGAGTCCTGCTAGGTCCTGCTTCTCCTGTGTACACCAGGAAAACTCCACCAACTCCCTCCATGCCATGATGCTCCTTCCCAGCTGTGCTGCTGGCCAAACTGAAGGCTCCACCAGCCCACCAAGACCTGCCTGTGAACTGACACAACATGGCAACATGGGGAGCATGTGGAGGCATAGCCACCAGTAGCAGGGAGCTGAGAGGCTCCGCAGAGAAGAGACTTGTGATACTACATGGCATGTCACACTCATTAGCCAGGTCCAGCCCTGCAGCAAGGAGGGACCAATCCTCCCTGGGGACCTCATCACCCCACAAACCATTGCTCCTCAGCCTGCTCAGCCTACATGCATGGCCCTCCCTTTTAAATGTGGGGCTCTGCTTGCTGGCCCTGGATTAGACTCCTATGCATGCAGGGCTCTTTTCTGGGCTCCAGGTTCTCCCCTCCTGCTGCCTGTGTCATCACTGTGCCTTCACAAATCATGCCAGGCCTTAGGAATGACTCAAATCTTATTTTGGAAACAAAGAGTTAAGCATTTTCAATCTTTATTTTAAAAAAATAAACCAGCTTTTCCCTGACACTCTGTGGCCCCCAACCTTCCCCTCCACCCTTGCTCCCTTTCCTCTTCCTGGAGGTCTGGCTGTTGCATGCCACAGCCAGCTGCTCTTATGGAGGCTGCCGGTGCTGCACACTCCTGTGAGTCTCCCCAAACAAGGACCAGAGAAAGGGGTTGGTGCCCTTTTGTGACTGCCTCTTCCTCCCAGAATCCAAGCTGGAAACTGTTCAAAGATACCTCATGGTGGCTCTGCCATCTCTGCACAGGGAGCAAGTCTTAGGCAAATCACTCAGAATACATACTTTAAGGAGGAATGTCCATCTGTCCAATTCCTTCCCTTGGATGGAAAAGCAAGCCCCACAAAGTTACTTCTCCATCAGTGGAGCTGGCAGGCTTCTGTCCTGCTGGCTGGCTCAGTGCTGGAAGCGTGGGGAGCTAATGTGGGGCTGGTGAAAAGAGTGTGTGGCATAGAGCACTTCTGGAGGTGGTGGAGGGGATGTCAGGATGGAGCAGAGCGGTTCATGGGAGCTCAGCATCGAGGTGAAGTGCTTCATTTCCTCTGTCAGCTGCTTGATCTCCCGGCGCAGGGCAGCATTCTGTCTCTCCAAGTCTTCACTCTCCTGAGGAGACAAAACCACAGGGGATTCCTCAGCATGGGACCCACGGGGATGAGGTAGGGACATGAGGGTTGTGGTACTTCACCTCTCTGCCCCACAGAATTTCCAGAATGCTATATTTCTGGTAAATTCATCACAGAGCCACACCTGGGCAAACCCTCCTCTGCCAGCTGGCCAGGCCGGGTGTGGGTGCGATGCCGGCAGCCCCAGCCACGCTCCCCAGCCCCAACTTACGAGAATTGACTGTGGCTTGCTCCCGCCCAGGCTTTCTCGCTCCCTCTCTCACACACACACATCTCCGGGCGCTTCCCGGGCAGCCCAGCCCCCAGGGGAGAGCACGCTGAATAACCGCCGTCTTTAACCAGAAAACCACCTGCCACAGGAAACCTGTCATGGCCCTGGAAAGAAGAGACTCACTGCTTCCTGCGAGCAGCCGAGGAAAGCAGCGGCGAGATGGGGAGGAAGGGGAGACGCTTGAGTCAGAAGAAAAGAGAAACTAAGGCCTCAGAAGAACTGAATTAATACTGGTATTAATGAGAATAACAACAAAGGGGTTAATAATGATGCCCAGCCTTGTCTCAGCAATACTGAGAGCATCAAACCTTTGCTACCTCTGCTTCTGCTGAAGTGCAGCCAGCTCCAGGCTGAAGCATTGCAGGCATCAGCTGACCATGGAGCCAGCAGCCTGGGCAGGACCAGAGGATTGGAAACTCAGCTGAGAGAGCTAAAGCAAGACCCAGCACTTGGAGGCTGTGGAAAACTGCACCACCACCTTGTCAAAGTGAACCTTCTGCTCACCCCTCTACTGCCACACTGATTCCTGGTGGTGCCCACTCTGTGCACAGGTTGAAATGCACCCAGCAATTACAGCTGCTGTCACAGCAGGAGCTCACACAGCAAACAGCATCTTGCAGGCGTGACCAAATGGTTTGGAAATCATGACTGTTGTTGAACTCAGGAACTGATGGGAATCACCTAGGAGCCAGAAGTCCCAGCTTTCCTATGACTCATTCCCCTCAAAACACAAGCTAGAAAACCCTGGGGCAGATGGAGCTGGTGCCTCCTTTCATACCACCATAGCTCAAAAGGAGCCATACTTTTCTGTGAAGGACCACATCAGAAAAACAAAGACCCTGATGCAGAATCGACCAAAGGCAAAGAGTGCTCAGGGAATGAACCCAGGAATAGCAGGGTGTCACTGTCCACTGGCATTTAAAAAAAACTAGCAGAAATTTACCATCCATCATCTACTTGCCTCCCTGCATTTTTTCATCTGCCTGTTGAGATCTAAACTGGACTTAGCTTCACTGCCCCATCCAAATGGGCAGGCAAGGACTCTGTGCTATCAATGCTAGCTGAGCAGTAGTAATCCAATAAGCAAGTGGTTTGTTATCTGCTCTAAGAAAAGCAGCCCAATCCTGTTTGGTGCACAGCTAGGCAGGATTTTCCTGGGGGAAGCTCAGAGCCCATACCTACCTCTAGGATTACTGTGGAGAGAGCACTGACCCCAAGGAAAGGGTATTTTCTCACCTCTCACGGAAACAGTTGCCCAGAGCTATTGCTGCTGGCTGATGTAATGCAATCAGCCTAAAGCTATGCCAGCTCAAGAAGGTTCATCAGCTACTGAGAAAAGAGTGAAATCTCTGTCTTAAACCTAGCTCCAACCATGGACTAAGGGCACTATGTAAGGAGGCAGGTTCAGAACTGGATTCTCAAGAATTATTTCCAATAATGGGAATACGGAGATTGCTAAATCAAAGGAAGTTTTTTTGAACATGAGCTCAACTACCACTTTTCAGAGGACAGCCAAGCCCAGCACAGGGATGAGGATGGTTTCTGGCCACTGCAGGCTGCATGTTCTTCATGCTTCCCACCAGTGGCCCAAAATACATGGGACTGCACTTATCAATGTGCAAAATGCAGATCATCCCAGCCCTTATGCTCCAACACTGACTACATAGGCCTGCCCAAACACACACAGCCAGAAGTGACCATCCCTCCTGAAAGGCAGGTCTCTAATTCTTCGCATGGGAAGAGCTGTTGGCGGTGCCCACAGTGCCACAGAAAAGTATCTTTTTATGCTGTTGCACTTCTGCATAAATGGTGGCATGAATCTCAAACCTGGGGAGAGCCAACCCAGATGAGACTGTGCTTTCAAAGAGCTCAGTCAGAAGAGGTTGGGAAAGGAAATCAGTAATGAAAGACTGAGAGATAAAGTTGGATTCAAAACTAGCTGCAAAACTAAACGCTTCAGTGACAGTCATCCTGGGCTGTGTGCTCTCACTGCAAGAGCTGAGTGCTACATCCTGCCCTGACCTCACTTCTCCTGTCCTGCCTCCACTGAGCATCTCTGCTCCAAGTCCCAGGGGAAAAGCACATTGTCTCTTATGAATCCTCAGCACCAGGGGAGGGTGGGAGTGCTCACCAAGTGCAGTGTGTCTGCTTTCTGTGTCTGCCTCAGGCGGCTCTTCTGGGCAGCAATGCGATTCTTCTCCCTCCTTTGGACTTTCCTCATGTCATCAGAAGAGTCCTAGGGAAACAAGGTATGGAAATTACAGGGTAATTCTCTCCCTCACTCTTCTCCTGCGGGCAATAGTTGGGAAAGGGACACAGCAGATAACATCATTGAAGCAAAGGACACAGCCTCCACACCAGTATAAAGCTGTAGCCCAAGGGATGTGTGATGCTTTTAGTACCCCTGTTGCCAGGAGAGGCACATCTGACATTCTTGAGGATCTCAGCACAGCTGGGAAATGACCACTCTCCCTTCACCAACACACTGGCCTGGAATATAGTTCGATGGACCAGAGTAAGGACTTTTCTCTGGAAAAAAACCAATTTGAATTCTTGTACAGAAAACCTTTTCCTTTCCTGTCTCTCTGCAGGGTAATGGCACTGCAGACATTTCAGCTCCTTGGATATACCATTTTTCCAGCTATTCAGCCTCTGTTTTCCTCTTTTCACCCCTGTAGGTTCCTCCCTTCCCCAGCACCCTTCTGCCTCAGACTTTATTTTTTACAGACCCTCACAACACAATGTGGCCCCTGCTTTGTTTAACTAGACAGACTCAGAGCTTTTGTTTTTAACACAGATCTTATTTGCTCCACCTCTCTGATCTCTGTCCTTGCTCTTTTCTGGAGTCCCCTGTTAGCAATGCCTGCAGTGCTGACTGCAACACTCCCAAGCCCCTTAGGCAGGGGAGAACAGAGGTCTCCAGGCTTCAGGTCATGAGCTTCATGCACCAGCCATTCTCTGCTGAGATTTGGTCCTTCTGACGGTTGAAACTGTCACACAGACTTTCATCTTCTATTTTCATATTGCACTGCCCCTCTTGTGGACTCTTTAACATTCACACCACCACTTCTCCACAAGACTACAAAATTCAGCCACAACAGTTATCTTCCCAGCCCATGTATCTGTCCACATCCTCTCCCCCCTCCCCCAACCCAAGATATTTTTCTTTGAACTTAACCGTTCTATCCTTGCCTTCAATACCCTGAAAATGTCTCAGATATAGCAGCTCCCATATCCTGCATCAAGTTCAGCTCCTATCCTTTGGAAAATCATGTGCTTTATCCCTGTCTTTACCAGCATGCAAGCCAGGATGCATTCCCATCCTTGCTTGGAAGCCAAAAATTATCTACCTTGATGAACCCCAAGATTTCTGAGCAAAATCTCAGGCACTTGCTCTTGTTGCCAGCCCTAGAGAAATAGCAAATGACAGATAAAATCAAGTTTAGCCAGAAAAGGCAGTGAGAATACCTCAGGCTTGTGTCTGTATCTGCCAGCAAAAGACCTACCATTAAGGTATGCAATGCAACAAAACAAAATCCCTCTGTGAAGCATCACTGACATGAAAAACTGCTGAGACTGAACAGTAAAGAAAGCAGATCCAAAGTAGCAGGGCTTTTCTGGGCTCCAAGTGCTGTCCACAGAAGCAGGAAGCAGGCAGGTTGCCCCTGAGCTGCCCTGGTCCACGGCCAGGAGGTGCCTGCTCAGGCTCCTCACCAGAGCACCAAGTCACACCAAAGCTTCCTGCCTGCCTGGCATGTATCACAGGATCCACCGTGCCTGGGGTCCTGGGCCCCCAGCTGCCCCTGGTATAGCCCCAGGTAACCAGGTCATCTCTCTCTGCCCATACCCAGCTCAGTGGCTGGAGCTTCTTCCAGGGCCCTTGGCTGAGCCCTGCTTGTCTCTCCCCACAGCCATTCTTAGAAAGCTCTGCCATATTGCATGGTGAAAAAACCAACAGTGAGTGCCACCCTACTTCCTGCCCACCCATGGCTCACCCTGAAATAGCTGGGGATAGCTGGGGAAGGGCCCCTGCTTTACCTGCTTGCTGGGAGGGGGAGACTGGCTGAAGCTGCTGGAATCACTGCTGTCGGAGCTGTGGGGCATAGCTGCTGTTTCTGGCTCCCAGGGTCTCTTCAGCTTCCTTTGTGCTCTTGGTATGCCCGCTTTCTGTCTTGCTTCTCTGCCTCTCCTCTGTCCTCCTCTGTCACCTCTGATGTGGCCCTTGGCTCCCTGCTCTCACCTGTCCCAGAAGCACTCTGTCCTCCTGCCCAGCACTCCGACACTTTCGCTGCCTCTCCTCTCAGAGCCTCTGCACCTTCCCTTTAGGTCTCAGCCTCCTGTGGTTTCTCAGAACCTCAGGGATGTAAGCTGAAAGTCACGTGGCCGGAAACTTTAAGGCAAAGAAGAAAAGTTACAGAAGAAATTTTTTTAAAAAAACCAATTTAAAGAAAAAAAAAAAGAAGAAGAAAAAAAGTACATCTGGGAAAAATGAGCTTCAAAATAGCCTGAAAAACCCCCGAAAAACACCTTCAGGCAGTTGAAAAACAACGCGATGGGTTTTCTCTGAGACAAACAGCAGAGATGGAAAGGAAGAAAAGCCCCAGCTCTGGCTGTGAAACTTGGACCCTCAAAGGAGGGCAGTGCGGAGGAGGTGGCACTGGGAGCCCCAGAAATCCCAGGGACACTGTGTTCCATGCCAGCCCTATGCAGGCAGGAGGTCAATCCAGCCCCAGGCAACCTCAATCATCCCAATGCAGCTGAGGAAATTCCCAAGCAGCCACACAGCCACCCCCTCCTGCCGCCCCCGACACTGTTGACGCAGGTCCCGGGGAGGGTACAGGCACCCTCAGCAGGTGCCACATAAACACTGCTTGTGCAGGTGTTTCATGTGGGCACGGTGTAGCACCAGTCCCATTTTAAAAGAAAGGCTCAGGATCATGGAACATTTGGACTGGGTTGGGTAGGACTAGTATTTTCTACAAAGCAAAGCTACTTAACACTTTAAAACATTCATTAGGATGTCACCACTGGCCCTTAAGGGAATATCAACCCTGGCAGACAAAGTGCTGTAAATATAAGAATCTATGGATCAGCCCATGCAGACAGCAGCAAGGAGAAGCTGCTTTGGATCCCCTTCTTTGTCCCCCAGTCTGTGCTCTTTGGGACTACTTCTATCCTTAGCACCAGCCTCAGAAGACTAAAGATGTGCAATCAGCCCCTAGGACAGCAGTGCTTCAGGGGTACCCTTGGAGTACCCCATGCTAGTGGCTCTGTAGGTGACAATGCAGCAGTAGGAACATCCACAGACAGGACCACATGACTTTGGAGCTAAGTTCTTGCATGTGCAATAGGGAGCAGATCTAGAAACAGCCATGAACCCATCCATAATAACCCGCTCCTGTGGAAAACAGCAATTCCCAGTTCCCAACTTACTGATTTTTGTTGCCTGTGGGTCTTTTGGTTGATTGTCTCCTGCCTCAGGTAGGAACAGCTAGCAAGTCTCAGCAGCAGGACATAGGTCAGGGCACTTGAGATGCAGTCATCATTTGGGAAACAGTATTAGAAATAATTTCTGTATTGAAGCACAAAAAACACACTTGCAGAGAAACATGTGCTTGGAACACAGTGCAGACTTGCATGGGCACTGCTAGCATTTCTTCTCACCCTTGCCACTCACGGAGCCAAGACAGGAGCGAACATGGCCAAAACCAAGAACTGTGTGGGGCTGGCTGCAGGCTTGGTGGCTCAGGGAATTCTCCCGACTTTGCTCCAGTAGGGAAACTACTCCATTTTGACCCATTTCCTTCTTTAGGAACATCCTGTGGCACTGGAGTTCTACTCTTAGCCCTTTTATCTGAACATTTCACAGCACTGAGTGTATTTTTCCTCCTGGTGTGCTATATGGAAGTGCTAGGATTCACCACACTTTTTAACATGGCTGCAAGGGTTTGCTTGGCACGACCTACGCTAAAGGACCCAATTTCCTGGAAGCACAGCCCCCATGTAGCACACAGGGCTCTTCTGGCGCAGCTGACTCCAGAAATGGAGTAGCCAAAGGCATTGGTGAGGTGAGAGGTGTTCAGCTCAGGCCTCCCAAGGCAGTGGATAGCAGCACAACCCCTGAAGGATCCATTAGCTCGCTGCATCACTACACTTCCTCTGAACTCTGCAACCCTGTGTGGCACTTCCTTTCCAGGAAGCACACTGCTGGATTCCCACTCTCCTGAGGAAACTACACTCCTTTGCTGATGAGCAGGCTTCAGAGACTGCCTGGCTATCCTGCTCTGCAGGCTGATGGATGGAGGGAGCTCCTTCCTCAGAGAAAAATATCCTTGTTCCATTATTGGACAAATTAGCTGAACTCCTTCCTTTTGTACCTAGCAGAGCCAGAGTCTGGGAGGCAGTTGGGAAGGTGGTGGAGCTGTTGGCAGAAGGTGGTGAGTGAAGCTGAGTGTCCTGGCAGGAGCTGGACAGTCAGTGCAAAACTGTCCAGAATATGTCTATGGGAAAGGCCATAGAATTTGATCATATTCTTTGATCCACAGGAGGAAGGTTTTGAGTGCACCTTGGTTTGCTCTGAGCTGGGCTTTTATTAACAGCTGATGAAGATACCTCAGGAGAGAGCAACAGCATGGGAGAGGGTTTTCTGAGCAGGACTAAGAGAGCATCCCTTTTCCTGCCTTGTCCAAACACACTCTTTTCCCTTGAACTGGCCATGATGTTTATGAATTCCCGCCACTTATGAACAAATAAGCATCTGTAAGTGAGACAAGTGTCTTCTGGTGGGAAGACGGGCAGAGCCTTCACAAGGCTTCTCTGGGCTGGACCCATGTTGTCTCCTCATAGGCAGTGAGAGCCCCCTGCCATTTCTCTGGTCAGAGATGTGATCCCCCAACCCAGAGCAGCAGAAACCACCAGTATGGCTCCACCAGCCTCTGCTCACAGCTTTGTGGGAACTGACCTGGGCACCTGCTGCAGGCACAACATGGGCAGCTGATTTCCTGCTGCCCCTGCTCAGGCTCCCCCACGCTATCAGGGGGAGCTTCAGGAGTCAGTCTCCTAATCTCTGTGCTTGACTTAGGTGACTAAACTTACACTGTGAATAATATTCCCTGACTTTCTGCGATCATTTAGTTTTCTTTGATCTGAATCACAGGAGCTGTGAAATCATTGTCAGTGGCACTGGAAAAACTCACCAGTGCTAGGCTACTGCCATACTAGCAGCTTGATGGAGAAAGGATGGTTCCAGAGGTCTTTAGGGGAAGGACAGGACCAACCAGTCCTGTACTTGTCCCTTGTAAATTACAGCAGGCAATGCTGAAGGGAGTCTTGTTCTTCTAGGACAGAGCAGCTGCAGGGACTCTGGAGCCAGGCTTAGTGTGATCTCGACTGCAGAGAAATGGTTTGAAAGCAGCAAGATGCAGTTCAGCAAAAACAAATGCAAATGTAAAGCAAAGCGAGCTGTAGGTAGAAGATCTGGGGAATAACCGATGGCACAGCAGAACAGCAGTAAAAAATCCAGGGGTTGCAGAGGACTGAAAACTGAAGCTTTGCATGCAGCAAAGGAGTCAGGTATTGACTTGGGATTCTGGGGCAAGGCAGAGGAGATGACTGCCTTGTGCAGCCTGTACAGAGGCTGTTCAGAGTCCCAGGCCAAGAAGTGGAGTAGTCTGGAAGAAAACAATACAAAGGATGAACACACAGAAATATTGCACTAAGAGAAAAGAGTGAAGAAGTTGTACCCATTTAGCCTAGAAAAGAGAAGTCTTGGGGGTTGGAAGTGGGTGGTGAGGAAGAACAGTCTTTCATATGTTGTAATGGAAAGGGTGGTCAGCTGGTTTCTGTGCAGTCAAAGCAGGGTAAGAAGCAACAGGCTCCAACTGCAGCAGGAAAGATGGAGATCTGACATTTGAAGCAAGATGAGGTTAGGAAGACCTCAGGATGGGCAATTCAGAAAAGTTATTCAAGCCCCTTTATATGAAGTGGCTGGGAAGAAATGTCTCTCAAAAGAAGTCCAAGTTGAATCCTGCCTCTGTGATGGGATGGATTATGTTATGAGTTATGTTCCCAGGGTTTAAAAAAGGGAAGAAAAAAAAAAAAAAGGCGCTACTAGGATGGGTTCCTCAGAACCAAGAGAGCACATGGGGTCATGGGGTATTTTATCCCTACGTCCCACATGTGCAACCAGCTTCCTCAGCACAGGTGGGTGCTGGAGTTTCCTTGTAAATCTTCTGCTCCAGAGCTCTTGCCTGCAGCAGGCTTTCATCCCATCCACCTCACTCATCTCATTTGCACATTCAGTGCATAGTGCTATTTAAAAATCCAGCCTAGAGCAGTTACCAACTTCAGCCTCCTGTAAACCACCAAGATTGTTTCTGCTTCACATGTAGCATTTTATGCAAATAATTTCTTACAATATTTGGACAATTGCAACAACTTGTTTATAATTCTTAACGTGAGTTTGAAGACTTTTGCATAGAAATCAGTGCTGAGAAGAGATGTTAAGTGAATGGCTGTGTTGAACAAAGTCCCTGCTCTCTACCAGATGCTTCTGCTGTGTCCCGCTCTGCCAGCACATGTGGTCCTGTCTGCAACATGTGCAGCTTCTCCAGTCTCTGTCACCAGGGCTATTTCATCTTGACTCAGCTGAGTGTGAGAGTGAGGTTGTGCCAGGAGAGCTGAAGCACAGTCCCACCAAATTCATCCCACTTGGCACAGAGCAAACACCAACACTTTCAGTCCTTACCAGCCAATGTACAAAAAACAGGTACTTTACACCTGGAATGTCTGATAAATGACAAGGGCTGTAAGTCAAGCACTCAAAATCATGGAAATCCCATAATTAAATTCCTAAAGCACACTGCATTTATGCCCTCATGCTGTGTAACATGCTGTGCTCTGTGGCTGCCTGATCCACTAGGGTATATTCCCTGGGATGGCTGTGTTACCTTCCTCTTGTCCTGCAGTCAACGTGCTCCAACATCCCGCTTTTCCACTTCTTCATGGACTCTTTCTAATGCTCATCACTTCAGCACTGAGTGAGTGCCTCAGGGTTATTAATAAAGCTGTTTTCTCAGCCACTTTTTCAGGTCCGGAGCTGGGGATGAGGGTATGAAGTTATACCTATTTAACAGGTGTAAAATAAAGGGCAAAAGAGATTTAGGTCATAAGGTTTTGGATACATATTTTGAACCAACTAGGAACTAATTTTTTTTAAGGTTTTGGCACTATATAGCACTTAGTTTAGTCAAACTCCAGAGCCTGATGTCTGGGACTGCATCTGCAAATCTCTAGCACTTCTGCAAAGCAGCTTGGGAAATGAGAAAGACACGGCTGCTCCTTTGAATGCTCTTGCTTATGTGGCTCACCAACTCACAGAGTAACTTCAAGGCAGGGGTAGGCACAGACCCAGCTCTCCAGGGAGACATCAGCTGTCTATCTAGGAGAACCACCCTTCTTTCTGCAGTCTCTTGCTTCACCAACTTGATAGGGGTTCCCCAGCCCTGCTAAGAAAGGAGGCAGCCTAGCTGTCCAGCTTATTGCTCCCTCCAGCCAAGGTCCAGCCTGGGTGCTGAAGAGCTGGCAATCCAGGGCAAAATGTAGGAAGTGATCATATGCACAAGACAGCTGAAGCTAGGCTGCCCAGGCAAACCCATTTCTGGTAATTTCTAGGTTTTCAGTACTTAGCTTTGCCATTTTATGTGTTTGTTTTTTTTTTTTATGTCATTAGTAAGGGGGGGGTTGGGGTTTGTCCATATTTTAAAAGAAGGAAACTGTAGAAAGAAAATGCCAGATGTGCTAGTTTTCCAGATATGGACAGCAAGTACCAGGTAGATGTGGTCCATCTGACCCAACTGGAGAGGAAATGTAAGCCCAGCTAGAGCTGAAGGGTTGACAGGAGGTTGGCAGGGTCAGACCTCCTGCATATACGGGAGTTTCAAGACACCAATTATTAGAGTTTACCCCAGGCTATTTTGAAGGGATGAACCACATTCTCTTTCTCCTGTACAGATCAACTGGTTGTGTATTTAGTTGAGCAACCTCTAATCTCTTTCTGGCAAGGGCTTAGCAGCTCATGAGCAAATACTCAGATGTACACTTACAAGAGTCTCCAGGTCAGCAGATGTCAAACCCTGGTAGAGTACATCCGTTCAAGGCCAAACTTTCACCGCTGTCTTCACAGGCCTTGTCTACCTTCTGGGATCGGTCCAAAATGAACCAGATCACCCAGCTGCACTTGGGACACTGAAAAGGTTCAGCTACCAGACGCCCCCCAGCCAGCCAGGGTTTCCTTGTTCCGCTGCCTGGCTGAGCCCAGCAGTTGAACTATCCAAGCGCATGGACGTGCCGTGCGGAGGGTGCAGATGTTGTCTGACGGTTTGACTCATCTCGGTGGCAGTCTCGTTCGGTGATGATGGGGAAGGCCCAAAGAGGAAGGGCAGTGACCCGTTTAACCAGAAGGGCTGATCCACCCAGGGGTAGACTTACTGGTGATGGCAAGGGGCCATGGCCCCAGTTTCCTTTGTGTTTCCCAGTGTGTGCATTTCCAGGTGATACAAGAGCAGGAGAGGCACATGTGGCTCTTCAGCCCGGCCATGGTGGCAACAGGACTAAACCTTGGCACTCTGCAACTGCTGCAGCAAATCCACCTGCAACAACCAAGCAGCAAAAATTGTGCTCCCAGGGGATGAACAATGCCTGATGGAGGATTTGATGTTCACAGGGCTTTGCGTGAAGCCGTGATCCATGGCGTGGGGGTGGATGGTGTCTCTTAAATTAATACATGACTCTTGAAGTTATACACGACATTGCTGCTTCATGACTCCATTCAGAGGAAAATGTCCTTCAACACCACCCATCACCACACAACATGTTTGAGACTCCCAAGGATTGAGTACAGCTTATTTAGGGCATGGTCTTGCAGACAGACTCTGAGACACCCACCTCAGCAGGAGATGGCTGTCATCAACACGCATGCTGGTACTGTACTTTCACCCCAATGGGATCTGCTTCACTTTTGGATTATGGGGGTGTGTACATCGGTTTTCCCTTTTCTCCACCCCATTTGGTAGGAAAAAGAGCTTCCCAAATCCTTCAGCTCACGCAGCATGATTGGAGGAGGTGTTCAGCACAAGCAGCTGCACTGACAGGCTCACATGCAGTGAGCTTGTGCCCAGGCATGTGTGGTGCTTGTGCAAGCAGTGCTGGAGCCCAGCACGTTCGAGGCAGTGTGGGGGAGGACAGGCAGCATGGGGCAGAGTGGCTGTGAGGGAGGGGACAGGGGAGCTGTGCAGAAGGTACACTTGGTGCCTGCGCAAGTAGTGCTGAATGGCAGAACCACACTGGCAGAATTACCAAAACACACAAATGGGCGTAAGCCCCATCAGCCTGGACAGTGCACTGGCATGTGCTGTTGCACCCTGGCACACACCTGCTGCCAGCTCCCTGGGAGACAACCCAGAGTCCCAGAGCAGGCTGCTGACGGAGGCAGTGGCAGGGCTGAGCCCCTGACCCAAACCCCGTCCATCCTCCAGAGTCCCCAGCCAGGGCTCTTCAATGCATTTTTGAAGGAAACATAAGGAAGGAGGCCCATGGTCAAATGCCCAAACACCAAGGGAGGACTCGCTTAGTGCTGGCTATTTCAGAGGGTTTGTAAAGTCCCACAAGTTTCCCCAGGGAGCTCAGAGCAGCAGATGGAAGGAGGGAGAGGGAGCAGTTTCAGATGATCCTCAATCCTGTGCTTTCCACCCTTGCGTTTTGGTACCTGGCAAGAGAGAGGTGCTCTGTAATCAGCTTCCTAGGACATGGCTACTTTTCCTACAGCTTTGTATGTGGCTGCCAACACCAGTGCCCAGACACACGTGACCTGCAGCCTCCCTTGGCACCTCATCCCTTGTGGTGCTTTAGAGGCAGGACGAGGGAGAGGTGCTACACCCTAAGCCATGCCAGCAGTGATGGTGCAAGGCCCTGACTTGAAGACTTGGTCCTCCTGGTGTCACTAATAATGCCAAAATTGGTTTCAAAGAAGGGACAGGAAAATAGAAACTCCTTGCCACCATTCTTTACCTGAACCCCAAAGCAGATGTCCAAGAATCATGCCATTTTTTATCTCATTTAAGCCTTTTTTACTTCAGTTTTGGGTATCCTTGCTTTTCATATTAATACCTGATCCTTTGTGACCCATCTGAAACTGTTGGCCAGCAGGGCATCTTGTCCACCTGCACAAACCAGTTTGCTGGCTCTGTGAGAAGTGTGTCAGTTTACCAGTGTGAAATGAGTTGTCTTTCCATTTCTTTGAACATCTTGTGAGGGGGTGAGCAGAGGAACAGACTTATCTCTAAGCCAGGAATTGCTCCGCACATCTCTATCACGCGGCATTTCACTAGTTTCCACTCTAAACTAGTGTGACTTTTAGTCCCTATATAGGGAAATTTTCCTGCAGCCCTAATTTAGGTCAGCACCCATCTTTGGATGTCTACTGATTTCACAGCAGGGAAGGCAGAAGCAAACACAGCAGCCAAGGCATTACATTTATAAAGAACGGATGTATTCTTCTTTATCCCATTCCCCATGCAGCCTTCCTCCTTTCCCCACCATTGCACAGTGAGAGGGACTCACCAGGTAACTCTATCTCGAATTTGGAACACAGCCTTGAACCCTTTGGCACTCACATCTAAAACACCCAGGTGCCAGCTGGCATTTCGGCACACTCGAGAGCATGGCGGGGAAAAATGCAGAGGTGCTGCTACCCCAGCACGCAAACTCAGCTGCCAAGCACTGTGGGACCTTGCAGCCACAGCAGATGGTTGCTGTCAGATGAAGAAATGTGCTGCTCCAAAGCCCTGCCTGAATGAGGCTCCATGTCACACAGGGTACACTGGCTGCTTGCATTGCTCCTAAAACTTGTGCATGTGATCCAGTAACCTGCAGGTATTCAACAGACAGCAGAACAGGTGCCTGCCTCCACTTTGCAGACACAGAGAACACCTTGCACCTGCAGCTGGGTGGGTTTGTTTGGACCAGTGAGCTTGGCTTTGCCAGCCTGTTACACTGGCTGCATGGGGTGGCATCATTCTGCCCAGTCATACAGCAGTGCCAGCATGCACCAGCACCTGACTACCTTAGCCACCCATCCATTACCTGCTGTCTGGAGCTAGAGAGTGAATCGGGTCACTGCCTCCAGGGAAGGTCTGCACAGAAGCAAAGGGATGCCACCCTTGGCAAACACCTGCAAAATGCAGCAGTGCCTCTGCTTGGCACCCACAGAGTTTGCCTCTGTCACAGAAATCAGTAGCCCACATACTGAGAGGCACTTGCCAATACCCACATGTTAGCTCTAGTGCAAACCCCCTCTTGCTCCTTGCCTGGTCACCAAGCCTTCAGCACCACCTTAAAATGAGCTGTCAGTAGCCATTTTATCCTCAGCCAGAAACTACATGTTAGCCTGCTTGTAGCTCTATTGGATTTGGGAGCCTGCAGGCCTGCAGCACAGTCTTGCTGCCCAGTTCTTTCTGACAACCCCATGACACTGCAGCACAAGCAGGTATCCAGCAAATCCAGCCAGCCCAGTTGATGCTGCTGGAATTGGGGCCATGGCAAAGCAGAGGCAGGAACTGCAGTGTCAGGAGTCAGGACTTCCCCTGACAGTGTCACAGATGACAACTCAGCAAGTTCATTCTGCAGAAACTAGATAACATCAGCACAAGGTGGTGGTTACTGGCAAACGATCCTGTTCCTGAAGCTTCATCTGAGACGTGACAGGCTGCAGTGAAACTTGTCAAAGAGACCCAAACTCTGCTTTTGCTGAAACCCATGTGGGCTTCTGGAAGTAGCTTCATGCTGGTATTTCCTAGGAGTTCCAGGCCACGATGCTGGGCGGCAGGGCTGGAAAATTTCATCACCTTGCAAACACAGGGCCTTTTTGTCTAGCAGAGTCCCTTGAACTAGACAGGGATGCAGAGCTGTCAGTCTTACCCACAGTGATTTACATCCTGCCTTGAGCAGCAAAAGCTTTTTCTTCTCCACAGGGCCTAACCTTTCTCCAATCCCCATGGCACCCCACTTACACTCTGTGCAAGCACAGCAGGACACAGGACTGGAGAGAGGAAAGTCCTTCCTTCATTCCTTCTTGGAAGTGACTGAAGTTCAATAACCCCATTGAAGATGTTCTCAATCAGCATTAAAGCCATCCTAGTACAACTGGGTTCACTCCCTACCCCCTGGGTAGGCTTTGCTCACAAAGAAATTATCAGCACAGGCAGTCATATCACTGCCTGCTCTGCCAAATATGTCCCTGGGCTGAAGTCTACTTGAGTTGGTCACTCCACTTAAGAAAGCCAAACCAAAGAAAACCCACTTTAACTCCACAGCAAGGCATCTCAAGGAGAGTTTTTCACCACCAAATTAGCCATCATTTTAGCTAATTGGGAATAACTTCTTGCTCACCGTGACAGAGAGAACCAAAGGCTCAGCATCATTAAGTTCTCTCATCCCACAACCACACACTGCATCTTCAGCCCAAACTCAGTCCCAGGTGATGCATGGGCTGCAAAGCCTGGTTCTGGCCTTAGTGAACTACTCTGTGTTTCCCTGCCAGCCTCGGCACCAGCTCCTTCACCACCTTCTCCCCAAGTGTGTGGTGAGGAGCTGAAAAGTCTGTGCTAGGCAGGAGACCCAGCATGCAGGCAGAGCCACTGAGGCTGTCACAGGCACTGAGGCTTGGGGAAGCATCACAGGCACTGGCTGTGCCTAGAATTACAACTTGGTTGCAGTGGAGGGGTCAGCCTGAGCTGACAGGCACTCCCAAGGCTTCTGCTTCTGGGGATTCAGATACAGAGAAAAGGCAAACTCCAGCCATGATGTCATGGGTGCCAGCCCTTCCTGGTGGCCCTGACCAGCAAGACCTCCTGGCTGCAGGGAAGGATCTTTTCCTCACATGAAAAGTGTTGATGACAGAGCTGCTGACAGCAAGCTCCCTGCCGTGGGACTGGCTACACCTCTGACAGCAGCTGCCCTGCCTGCCTCCATCACCCACCTGGGAGATGACCAGCTGCATGGTGTGGGGAGACTCATGGCCCTAACCAGGGACAAGTGACCCACCCAGCTCTGCCCACAGAGCAGTTTCCTGAGCCCAGTAAGGAGCATGATGCCTCCATGTGAGCACGGGATGCACATGGACCTGTTCCCTTTGCTTGTGCCCACCTCCTCCCACTTCAATCACCAGCAACCAGTGATCACAAATAAGCAAAAAGTGTGCAAATCCATGGGGAGCCAGGTGATGCTTCCAGGCTCAGGGAAGCAGCAGTTGAGTTTTCTCATTTCTCTGTGAGCATCCTGGCAGCACAGTTTTCCCTGGCTCCGGTCCTGTGCCCAGCCATGGGTCCTGCTGCTGCCAGTAGTGCTCAGCAGAGTCTGGCAACCATGGTAATCAAAGCAGTTTCCGTGACTCTTGGTAAATATCAAGGCTGGGGATTTTTGGGGCTTGTTTTCCAGCAAGTTGAGTAGAAGAACCAATAAGGACAAAGACAAATGAATACCTGTTGCCCTTGGCTCAAAATGAAACAAGAGAGACAGGTCATTGACAAAGGTTAGTTAATACCACTTACCACAGTATTGCGGAATCACCCTCAGCCACTGACAAGAAGGGCAGAGGAGGCAATTTTTCATAGACAAAGTGAGAACAATACTGTGAAAACTGCCAAGTAATGACCCCCAAACATCCTCTGCTGCAAGCCAAGGGAGGGAGGGGCTGGATGCCCCTGTCCCCAGGACTGCACACATACCTTGCCTACAAGAGAATGGGGGCAGTGGGTTGGGAGAGGATGAGAAGGAAAGGAAGAGGGCCACAATGAAGCTTTGGGAGCATGATGGCTGGCTCAGCCTCTTCAGGATGAGCTGATTGGAGGAGAGAGGGGTGAGGAGCTGGCAAAACACTTCTGGGGAAACAGAGTTCTTGCTGTCCATGGACCCTGACATTTGCAAGGGGTCTAGCAAGAAGAAGAGAGTCAGGAATGCAGTGTAGAGCACTCATCCCAAACTACTGGAGCTGGATTCCCAGCCCGTTTTATCCCCCACTGCCTCAGCCTGGTGATTTTGGGCAAAGTGGTGGCTACCTTTCCTTAGGAGTGAAGAGGAAAGGGTGGCTTTACAGAGGGAACCGGGGTAGCACGCAAAGGGCACCAGAGAGCTGTTACAAGCATCTAAGCAATGGAAAAGTAATGCTGCTCACCTGCCTGGGATTCAGGAGAAATAGGGTATCACATCACTCAGGGGAGAGCTCTAGCCTGAACTACTAGGGAGTGTGAGAAGGAGCACAAGAGTTATGACCTGAATGTGGATCTCACAAAACAGAAGATGGGCATGTCCTGGAGGAGGCTTGCTGGTGCCCTGGAAATTCCTGCCCGTGGTCCTGGTTGTTAAGATACTTCAGATATCTCAGAAGTAGAGAGTCCTGCAGGTGAAATGGCCAGGAAGCATCAGTGTGGCCAAGTGGGCTCACATGTTTAACAAGAACCACCTGATGGAACCACGCAATGGCACCATGAGCCACAGAACGACAGAAAGGTTTGATTTGAATGGGGTCTTGAAAAGGTGATCTAGTTTCAACCTCCTGCCACACGCAGGGACTCCTTCCACTAGACAGGGGAGCTCAGAGCCCTATCCAACCTGACAATGGACACTTCCAGGGATGAGGCATTCATCACTTCCCTGGCTGGACCTGTTCCAGTGCCTCAGCCCCCTGATTTTAAAAGGTTCTTATACATAATCCAAATCCGCTTTCAGTTTAAAACCGTTGCTCCTTGTCCTATCACCGCAAGCTCTGGTAAAATGGCCCTCTTCAGCTTATCCAGAGACCTTTAGGTACTGGAAAGTTAAGGTCTGAGGTCTCCCCAGAGTCCCCTCTTCTCCCGGCTGAACAGCCCCAGCTCTCGCTNGAGGAGAGAGGTCACGGGAGCGACCGGCACGGGGGGCTCAGGGAGAGGCACCGCCCGCACCTGCCCGGTGCCCGATGCCCGCGCACTGTCACATCCCACCCGCAGACGGGCTCCTGCGCGCCTGTCTGCAGATGCCTCCTGTGCGGGTTCGGTGAGCCCGGGAGAGCCTCAGGCTGGAGCAGCCAGAGAGCGAGACTAGAGCTGCGTGCCAGCAGCGGTAGCCGTCCTCAGGGCTCCTGCACCCAGGGCCAGCAACCGCAGCTCTACAACCAGCTGCAGCCATCCACGGGAGGGATCCATGTGTGCCTCTGTGTGCACCCACCAGGATGAGGGATGCAGCCCGACGGCCGGCTGGACCGGGGACGTGGGACTGGAAACAGGCCCACAACTACCAGGCTACCACTCCAGCACCACCGGCACCAAGCCCTGTCCCAGAAGTACGAGATCCCTTTAGCTCTGCTCCATTGGTGGTCCACAGTGCACCTAACACAGGATGGGGCGGGGTGGTATGGCCAGGAGGTGGCTTCCTGGCCTTTGAGAAGTGTCAGTTGACTTTTCCAAGCAAATCCACATTACCAGTCCATCCATGAAGTGGATCCAAGTGCAAGGATACTGCCACAGGTAGAAACATTGCATTTTAGGTTTGGGAGCATGTTCTGGCATGCAGCAACACAGGCTGTGCCTAGCCTGTGACCTCTGCTCCTGCCCATGCCCAGGAGATGTCACTGTAATGCACAAGCCTGTCCAGTGGACCATCTGTCCCATACCAAAATTTTTAATTCTGAGAAGATGGGAGCTGGGTTTTGAGAGGACAAATGCTACCAGAGTCAAGAACATCAAATAGCCTGTCACCCACAGGAACCAGGAGGGATTTGCAGTTTAGCACACTGCACAGAGATGGAACCTTTTCCATTTAACAGTCTCAGGCTGTGGCATAAAGAGGAAAAGGGCCAAACCCTCTGCTTTAACTTTATTGTGTTACAGCCCAACCGAGTCGCCTGAAAAAGAAAAGCCCTAAACTTTGACTGTCAAACGCCTTGGTACTGACTGGAATACAGCNATAGGAGAGGTGCTCCAGTCCCCTGCCCGTAGCTCCAGACCCGCACTGAGAGCTGCCCGCCGGGCCGGGGGCGGTTAGCGCTCGGGGCTCTCCCAAGCCCGCACCAGGCCGCGGCCGACCGGGAACGGCGCCGGCCCCGTCCGGCCGCACAGTCCGGCCCGGCCCCGCGGCGCCTCCT
>VXBB01019575.1:501178-512594 GCA_013399915.1 Illadopsis cleaveri | reverse complement strand
CATGTGTGCCTCTGTGTGCACCCACCAGGATGAGGGATGCAGCCCGACGGCCGGCTGGACCGGGGACGTGGGACTGGAAACAGGCCCACAACTACCAGGCTACCACTCCAGCACCACCGGCACCAAGCCCTGTCCCAGAAGTACGAGATCCCTTTAGCTCTGCTCCATTGGTGGTCCACAGTGCACCTAACACAGGATGGGGCGGGGTGGTATGGCCAGGAGGTGGCTTCCTGGCCTTTGAGAAGTGTCAGTTGACTTTTCCAAGCAAATCCACATTACCAGTCCATCCATGAAGTGGATCCAAGTGCAAGGATACTGCCACAGGTAGAAACATTGCATTTTAGGTTTGGGAGCATGTTCTGGCATGCAGCAACACAGGCTGTGCCTAGCCTGTGACCTCTGCTCCTGCCCATGCCCAGGAGATGTCACTGTAATGCACAAGCCTGTCCAGTGGACCATCTGTCCCATACCAAAATTTTTAATTCTGAGAAGATGCGAGCTGGGTTTTGAGAGGACAAATGCTACCAGAGTCAAGAACATCAAATAGCCTGTCACCCACAGGAACCAGGAGGGATTTGCAGTTTAGCACACTGCACAGAGATGGAACCTTTTCCATTTAACAGTCTCAGGCTGTGGCATAAAGAGGAAAAGGGCCAAACCCTCTGCTTTAACTTTATTGTGTTACAGCCCAACCGAGTCGCCTGAAAAAGAAAAGCCCTAAACTTTGACTGTCAAACGCCTTGGTACTGACTGGAATACAGCAGAAGGTTGCTTCGGTGACAGAATCATAGAGTGGATCAGGTTAGGAAGGACCTTAAAGATAATGTCATTCCAACCCCTGGGCATTGCTAGGATTCAGCTCCTGCCCAAGACTTGGCTGGAATAGCTGAGCATTAAACTGATGGAGATACATCATTCTTCTGCTGCTACCTTTGCTAGCTGCTTCTAGCATGCTGGGTTTCAAAGGGGCACCTTTTATTTCTCTTCCAAGCCAGCTGTTTTCATAAAAGAAATTTCTTACTGCAATGTGGCTATTTGCATCCCCTGCACCCACAGCACTGCCAGTGCTGCTGGAAGCTGTGTAGCAGGTGAGAGGCCTCCTGAGTGGAGATGAGCACACAGGTTCTCCCTGTGAGCAAAAAGTACAAGGTGGCTGTGGACAAGATGCCTGGATCAACTGGTATCCGCAGGGAGCTCCCGCTGACCACCAAAGAGGAAATTTATTACCATATACACTTTGCAGAGGGAAATAAAGAGAAAATATAAGGAGGCCCAGCACATGCTCTGCATCCTTTCAGCAGAGCTTGATGAAAGGCAGAGGTATCATATTTTTCAAAGAATGAAGATTGGTTCCTGACAGCAGCTGAGGAATGGGTCAGATCTGAGCCATGAACTCCAAAGTCTGGGTAGAAGGAAGCACAAAGGTACATAAAGGAATCACCAGCACAAGGACATCATGACAGCTCCCCTCTCTCCTTCTCATCCCTGAAATGAGTTCAAACTGCTGTATTTGGGACTGAAACACAAAGGACCAGTTAAGGATGACATTATGAATGACCAGTTAAGGTCTTCCTCTGCCTTTCCAAGTGGCAAGCCATGCCTGCCTACCCTCTTTGGTGCAGCATTGAGCTACTTCTTTCTTGACAATAGTCAGAGTGGCCTCCAAGGTTCCCAGCTTTCTAGGGTGATTTCTCCCAGCCCACAGCTACTAACACCATCACCAAAACCAGCTCTGGGATCTGCTCCACTGTGCCACTCAGCCAGGAACAGACCTGGCCTGTTAAGCCCTGGCAGATGCTGCCACAGTGCTGACCCAAACAAAGCTACAGAAGGACAGCATACGCAAAGGTAACATTTACTGAGAGATACAGAACTGAGTATTATGAAGGACATACATGGATGGAGAGGGTAGCGACACCACTGCAGAGGGCAGCTTGGACCCCCTTCCCAACACGCCAGGAAAGGAGCTGGATGCTACCGGACAATAACACAATGGAAGATAACTGTGGCATATGTGTTTGTAACAAACAGACCATTATAACATACATTTCTATGGGATCACATCTAGTGATTACATAAATCCATATAGAGATCACTGTATAAAAACTTTGTAAAAAATACTTTAAAAAAGTGTAAAAATGTGCATTCAAAAGCACGGCCGACACGGACAGCTGGGCTGTAAACATTATACTGAGTGTGCTTGTGGGGGGCGCCTGCGCCACCGAGCCCTGACAGGCCTGCCCACCAGATGGGGCTGCATCAAGTGTTTGTGGTTCTTGGGTTTGGGTTTCCCTCCGGAGCGTGCACCAGGAGCAGCAGCAGCTTCTGGGCAGGGTGCTGGTGGGCACTGCACAGCTGCCACTCCTCAGCCTGCAGTCCCTACTACCCACGGGCTGCATGGTCCTTGTGGGACATGCTGTGGCTTTGTGGGTGTCCCAGGGCTGAGAAAAGGCTGAAGGGCTGTGATGAGGTATCACAGGGAGGTTGCCCTCACTGGCACCACCAGCCCTGCTCCCAGGTTCAGCCTCAGACTACATGGTTGGCAGGTTGCTGATCTTCTCTGTTCCCATGTTTGGTCCATAGTTCCCAAGGAAGCCCACTGGGTCCTGGTTGCACCAGGCCTGGGCACACAGTTCTTCGTACAGTACATACATGAGAGACCCTGGAAGACCCTGTGCCACTGTCTCCTCCTCCTGGCCCTGTGCCACCTTCACTTCTTCTCCAGCTGCTCCAGTAGTGGGTTGGATTCGCTCTCAGGCGTCTTGATGCTGTCTGTCCGCACAATGCAGGTGGGACGGTGCCGGTTCAGCATCAGGATGAGCTGCTGCCTCTCCTGTTTCAGCTCTTCTATCTGGGCCTTCAGCTCAGCATTCATGAGCTCTAGACGCTCAGACTCCTAGCAGGACAGGAACACAACCGCATGTGACTTTATCTATCAGGACAAGATACAAGAAACAATTTGGCCAACATGCTACCTCTACTCAATGCTGTCCCTCAGCCCCTGCAGCAGGGCAGCACACTGAAGACCTGCTAAGGCATCACATCCCTCCAGGCAGTTCATCCCCAGCCCTGCTGCCTTCTGCTACTTAATGCCATCACACAGAAATACACAGCCACCACCTGGGGCAGGTCTCTGCCGCACCCCAGCAGAACCTCTGCCAGGCTGCTTTCCGTGGTCTGGTAAGGTGTTTGGGAACAAACCCATGTTTAAGTTTTCACCCAGCCCATATGTAAGGGCCTGGCCTTGTGAAATGACTCCTTGTCTTATGCAATGTCATCTGCCCATGTCTCACCACTGTTTGCAGAAAAACAGCAAGGTGGTGTGACAGTTTTTCTGCCTTGGGATTAGTGGTGGAGCAGGCATCTGGCCTCTGAGTGGGAAAATCTTTAGGACTTCAGTCAAGGGGCCAGCACACTGCCACCCCCGGTCCTGTGCCACAATGTTATAGGCATTCCTGCTCCAGCACTGAGGCAGAGACATTATCACTCCTCTCTCACCACAAGCCCAGAGCCAACCTCCAGCCCCCTCCAGCCCTGGTACTACGGGTAAGCTCTGCCTGGGCTTGTACATGGCCACCACCTTCACAGCCTCATGAAAAGCAGAGGCTGTATTTTCCCAGATAAAGGCACTGGAGCAAGGGGTGGCAGAGGGGCAGTTCAGGATGCAGTGTTGCCTGCAGCTGGAGCACTGTTCAAGGGAGGTCTCTGCTGTGCCCTGGGACAGATTGGGCACCCACCCGCTGCAGGAACTCCGTCCTCTCCTTCTTCTTGTTACGACATCGTGCTGCAGCTACTTTGTTTTTCTCCCGGCGCCTTTTCCTTCTCTCTTCTTCCTCATCCAGCTACAAGAAGACAGAGAAACCCAGATCAGAGCCAGCACGTGCAGGTTGGGGCAGGAGGTAGGGGTGAGCACATGGCAGCCCATGGTCATGGGCCACCAGCAACAGGACTTAATCCTCACTGGAACCAGGTGTGCCACTGCTACAGCCTCTACCTCCACTTTGTGGGAACACAGAGAGGGAGACCTGTACCCACAGCTGAGGCCATGGCTGGCAGGGGACAGACAACCCTTCACAGGGCTGCTCCTTCCCTGAGAGAGGGAACAGATGGAGAATAGAGCCCCCTCCCAGAAACATGGGTGGTTTGTCACACAGATATCTACAGGCTCAGCTCTGTGAGCATAGACATTGAAAGCATCACACACAGGGCCAAGGACAAGAAGCAGAAAAACCCAGAAGATACTCCTGCTGGACCTGCCCCATTCCAATATCTCTGACTGTCTGCTGCAGCTTCAACACTGTCTGAGTCACAGGGCCACCACAGTAAGGTGGAGACAGGTCCTGCATCCCCTGTAAGGAGGCAGGACACAGCAGTACCTGCACTGTTCACCATGACTCAATTCTCTGTGCTCTTTGACTCAAATCACATAGGCCAGGCCAATAGGCCCTATGGATTAGAAACCCATAATCAAAGTATTTATGGATATATGCTGCAAAGCCTGTGTAAATAGCCTATGGCATGCCTACATCCAAGAACCCAAACTAGCTCCTTCAAGAAAAATCTGAGTGCTGGAAAGCCCTGTGAAGTCAGGTTTTACTTTGCAGCATGGCTAGAGAAGAAAAGGTCCCCAGTGCCTTCATCCACATTTGGCCTGGGTCCCTGAAATTTGAGGTGTGAGACTGAACTGCCTCATTCCTATTGACCAATACCCAGTGGCCACAAGATCACTCCACATGTAGACACACCAGTAGTGCCTGATGGTAATGAAGGCTGCAGGTGCCATCATCCACAGTAGACTGTGCATGCTGCTGATAGTCACCAAGTCCAAAACCCACGAATCAAAACATCCCAGTGTGATGCACAAGGACTGGATGAAATGTGGACTCAGCAAAGTAGGGTGAAGGGGCAGCTTAAGTAAGCTGCATGTCCAATACACAGCACACAGCAAGCTGTAGAAGGCAATGTCCAAACTTTATAGCATTAAAGGTTTTGCATCTTTTCCACCTTACTCTGCAAGCATTATACCAAAGTTGCTATTTTAGCTGGGGCTAAAATATTAAGCAAAGCCAGCACAAGCTATGCACAGACTTCCATAATGCCAGGCTGCCACCATCCCTTTGCCAAGGCAGTGTCAATAGGCACCAATGTACCACACTTGGGAGAGCTAGGATGGGAACTGCACTGACACCCCCAAGTCCAGTCAGAAATGGACAGCTCACACAGCACCCACATAACTTAGATGTGACAAGTTAGCAGAAGTAATCTGGAAGGCACTAACTCTACATTCTGCTGCCAGATCTTACAAAATTTCCTGACAGAAATTAAGAGGAGGTGGGTATCAGGGTAGATGCAGTTCCCCTCTGCACATTTACCAACTACTCCTGTACCCCTAAGACAGCTTCTTGACCTTTTAGTTCAAGGATTACTAGGAAGATGCAGAGAGGTAACATGCTCACAGCTCCAAAGCTCAAAAAATACCCCCAAACTTGGCTTCAAAAGTACATCCTGGGGCATAACAGCAGCTAGAAGAGCAACCAGCAACTGCACCAGCCCTGGGAACTGCCTAACATTTCCATGCCCTGTTGGTCCATTCAACTAGAATTACAGAATAAATGACCTGTCTCTGACCCTGCCTCCACCCCACACAGGGCCCAGCAAAGGTCTGTGTCCTTTAGATGGTGTACAGATGCCCAAGGAAGGTGGCTCAACACATATAGAAGCAGCTTGAACTCTTGGCTCTGCTTTTTGACCACAGCTCCTGTAGCTTCATAGAAATATAGAAAGGTTTGGAAGAGATCTTAAAGATCACCTAGTTCCAACCCCCTGCCTCAGACAGGGACACCTTCCAGGAGAGCAGTTGCTGAAAGCCCTGTTCAGCCTGGTCTTGAACACTTCCAGGTATGAGGAATACACAAATTCTCATTTCTCTTCAAGAAAGCAGGTTATCCCCATATGCTTCTGCTTGATTTCATTTCAAAAAGGTGCCCTGGCCCCAGTGCTGAGGACGTTATTCAGGCACATGGGGCAGTGATGACATATCACCCAATAGCAGGTCCCAGCAGTTGATCTCCAGGGGATCCTTGTGGGTAGAAGGTCTGGGGATGCCTCCTGAACTGCTCCAGTCAGCAGCCTCAGAGACTGAAGTGATCATCTGCCTGAGGGGCAGGGCTCAGTCCTGGAGGGAGCACCCCAGGTGGGATTCAGTGGTGGAGGAGCCCAGCGGCACCTGTCTACGCCTGCCCAAGAGGAGAGCAGCCTTCCCAGTGGGGCCATCCATCACCCTGCAGAGAAGCTGGCACCCAACACCTGCTGGGTGGGTTGTGTGTGCCCCCAGGCACAAACACTCCAGTGCCAGGAGATGCTGGTGCCCCCAGCAGAGCAGAGAGAGCTGCCTTGCCCAGCCTCATGGCAAGCAGCCTGTCCTCCCAGGCACCACAGAGCGGCACGCTGGCATTCCTGGGCTCCAGTGCCCTGCAAGAGGAAAGCAGCTGCAGGCTGCCTTGCAAAACTATGCGTGGGCAGCTTCTTGGCTACTCATGGGATAAGTAGCTACTGCTTCAGCTCCCTCAGGCTTTTGCTGCAAAGCCTTGCCAAAGGCAGCTCCATTTGCTGTCTTCAAGTCCTCAGTTTCACAGGCCATGCAGAGGAGGAACCAACTATATGGAAGGTAGCTGTGCAAGGGCTGTCAGTGGGTTTTCTCTTATCTTTCCTCCACATGGTACCTCAACAGCTGGCTCAGAGGACACTCAGCAATTCCAGCACCTGCTGTGGGGCAGAACTGCCCTGTCCCTGTTACAGAGATGCCAGTGATGTCACATACCCATGCCCACAAAAAGCAAAAGCAGCACTTGCAGGGCCAGCTCAGAGGTGCCCAAGATGCCCCAGGAAAGGAGCTGGGCCCAAGAAGACAGCATAGCCACAGAGTTACCTGCTTTCTTCCCCATCCCATGAAGCAAGGCAGGCACTGCAGACCATTTGCTGCATTAATACCCAGGCCAAGGACTTGGAAGAAAATTTGGCTTCAGCTGCAAATCCGTGACTGCTTTGCCCACAGAGGAACAAAAGCCATTAGCATCCCCCAGGGCCTTATGATGGCCTCCCACAGTATCCTAGCCTCAGCTCTTCCCATTGCAGAGCTGCCCAGTCCTTCCCAGGCAACCTCCAGGCTGCACAAGCTGACTGGACACTCTCTTGGACACAGAGCTCCTGTGCAAGGTGATCAGATGGACATCATCATACCAGTTCTATCCACAGGACTCCACCCCAAACAGCTAGGGGAAAGAACAGGGATAATCTGCACAGCTGGGCCTGGCTGCTGCTGAGCTTCTGCTGAAAAATTGGGCTAAATCAAGTGTTAGTACCATTTGGAGAGCAGGTTGCTGCCTGGAGCTCCTATCTTAGTCCTTTCAGCTCACAGCTCATCACAGGCAGCTTTTCACATCATCTAGCACCTCCTTGCTCACACTTCCAGAGAGGACACATCACCCTCTCCTCATATGGCATCATCTGAGGTAACTTCACCCAGAGCAAATGCTCTGTTCAGAAGGCTGTTTATTGGACCTTCTAAGAGCAGCCAGCACTCTCACCAACGCAGGACCTCTGAAAAGGTGGGTTCCCAGCTCCATCTGCAGGCAGTAGGAGGTGCAAACACTCACTACCAGTTCAGCCAGAGTCAAAGACTGGACAACCAACACATGGGACAGGTATATAAGGAAAACATTGTCCAAGTATCTCCCTAGTCCCTTCAGCCCGGTTCTGACATGGCAGCCTGTGGTACCAAGCAGAAACTACCCACCTTCCCCATCCCAGGAAACTCAAGGTGAAGCCAGGGCCCACCCCAAGCAATGGGGCAGGGGCAGCTCCCAGGCAGTAGCACCTGCAGCACAGGCTGAGTCACTGCTCCACACCACTTGTCCACACACCCCATCCCTGCTGGAGGGGCAACACCAACGCCAAAAGCACCAAGGGCTTGTTGACACAGGTGACAGGTTGTGTGACCTGCTCTGGGCACGTGCCCCAACCTAGGGACATGTTGGCTGCACCAGACCCCACTCCACATGCAGGGATTGAGTTCAGAGGGCTGCCAATTGCTGCGTTGGACCAGTCAGGTCTGGGACACTGAGGCTCCCACTGCCAGCCGGGGAGAGCAAATCAGGCAGGGAGAAGAGGCAGCTAGTGGAGCAGCTGCCAATGTGCATGCACAGCACCAAACAGGGGCCTATAAAACACGCTGCTGGCCACCCTGCTACAACAGCCAAGCACGGGCAGGAGGGAAACCCAGGCAAGTGCAGACAACAGCCCTGCAGGGCCACCTGCAGCCAGCAGTCCCCAACACTCACCTCACTTTTGACAGGCTGGGGCCTCTTCCCAAGCTTCACCTCCAGGAACTGGAGCGGCGAGATCATGGCCCCGATGTTGCGGATGTCGGCGCACTTGAGCTCCTCGGCGGTCAGGGCTGTGCCCGGCAGTCCCGTCAGGGGGCCGAGCCCGGGCAGCGCGCCGGCCGTCAGCGACGGGTCGGGGATCTGCCCTGGCATCATAGCACGGCAAACAGCTCCGTAGGCTGGAGGGGAACAGAGACAGCCCATTACTACCCAGCCACAGGGCCTCATAGACACAGCACAAGACAAACTCATGCTACAGTCCCATCACCTACAGAGGTATGAATCAAGGAAGGCAGACATTTTCCCCCAGGAAGGGCAAAGGCAGAGAATAAGCAGAATCTGTATGATAGAACCCAAAATACATGAATCCTGCCAGGAAGAATAGGCTACTGGGGTGTAGATCAGGAAGGGAAGAGACCTGAGAGGCAACGCACCAGAAGAACAGGAGCTGGCTGCAATGACAGTGATGCCATGGACATCTTTCTCTGTAGTACAGCAGATCAAGGTTTGCTTTTAACTGTGTTTTGATTAACTAACGTGTGGATTATTAGTACAAGAAGAAAATGGCACAAAGAGAACCGTAATATGCCCTAGGCTGGATTTCTTCTGGGCAGGCTCAGCCACTAGTCAGGGCTGGGACACAGCACAGAAAGACCACCGATAAAACTGCAAGAAAAAAACCTGCCACTGTACAAACACCTCTCAGCACAGATACAAGGAAACAAAGGCTGCAGGGGAAGGGAAATGGTGCAAGGTTCAAAAGTCGTCTTCTATTATGAAAGAAAAAAAGTGAGAATAGGATCAGGGCAAGCTTCAGCAAGTCACTTATAGGGAGGAGAAAGGGAGTTATTGATAAGTGTGAAGAACAAGCAGCAAAGAGATAACAAAATTAAACCTAAAGTGGGAAGTCCATAGAGCTGGAGCTGTTACATTAGTCCAAACACCATGGGAGCAGATGGTTGTTTGGCTGCAATGCAGGTACCTCCCTGCTGTGTAACTGACCTGGGACACTCACAAGTTACCTATTTACAATATTCAGAGTCAACTACTGTCCACACAGCAGCAATTTGCTCCTCTTCTTCAACTCAACCACATGTCCCAGCGTGCACACACTGCTCTCCTTGCCCTGCCCATCCAGAGAAGTCCCAGCACACTGTAGGAGCCTATTCTGCCCCTGTGCAGGAGGCATCAACACAGTAGGGATAAGGACCAGCAATGTCAAGAGAGAAATAGACTAAAGCAGTGGACCCAAAATCTCACTGTGCAGCTTCCTGCAACCACAAGAGCCAGTCAAAAGGCAGGATTCGATAAACAGTTGGGGAAAGTCATGGAGGCTCTCACAGCACCAAGTGTCAGAGAAAGGACAAGCATTAAATGAGGGATAACACGCACTTGCCCTGCTCTTTCCAAAGCATCCACTGTCATCTGCTGAGAGACCAGGTAACAGGCGATACACTTTGGCCCAGGCAGTACAGTCATGCAGACTGACACACACAGCCAAGTCAGCTGCTACAGCTGCTCAGCACTTGCCATCCTGGGGTGACAAATCTGTGTCAGTACCAGGCTGAAAACTTGAGTAAAGCTGCATGTGAGATAGAACTGCTGGATTACAGAATCACAGAACAGTTGAGGCTGGGAGGGATCTCTGGAGATTGCCTGGTCCAGCTGCCCTGCTCAGGTGGAGTCAGTGGGAGCTGACTGAACAGGGTTAACCACGACAAACAGAAAAGTTAAGGATTTCTTGGCACTGGCACTTCTCTTTACCCAAGAGATTATTTAATATATTTGTTAATGTGAAGGAACCAGAGATAAGCAGCAGAAGGCAAGGAAAAGCAAGCATAGAGGCTAGTCCAGGGCAGAGAGGCTAACGCAAGCACCACAGCATCCAGCACAGGTGCTGTGCAAGCTGTACTGGTGTGACAGAATGATTTGCAGCAGAGAGTGCCTACAAGCTGCAATGAGCTGTGAGCTGTCATACAGTCTAACCTGCCAATGAAGAGGTCCAGGTGTCAGCATGCGATGTCTCCTGGCAGGGTTTGCTCAGCTGTGACCAAGAAGACTTGAGAAAGAGCAGGGAAAGCAGATGCATCAAGACAGAAACCATAAAGATGTAGCAAGCAGGAATCAAGCCCTCTGCTCCAGTCATCCTTTAGGAGACCAGAAAGGGGAGAGCAAGCCAGTGCTCAGCAGTGCTGGGAGCACTGCTGTGGGGAGAGGAAGCGGGGCAGGGAGGAGGTGATCTGCGTAACGTCATTAAAGTCTGAAGAGAAGACAGGAAAGACAGACAAGTAACTTCTCAAGAGAAGCGATACTACCTGATGAAATGGACTCCTGCCCATTTGGTGACAGAAAAGAAAGAAAATACTTGGTAATGATACTTGACCTCAGAAAAGACTACTCCTTGAGATTGCAAGGACCTAAACTGATGCAAAGTATTCATTCTTCCACAGAGATGTCTAAATTAGAAAACTGTAATTCCACATCTGCAGTGGAATTTTGTACTGAATCTGCCCCAGCATCTTGTAAAGTGTCCAGAGCTGCCCAATGCAGCTGGGCTCTGAAGCTGCATGCTACCTCCCTCCCCCTTCCTTTCAGGCCTACACATGGCTAAGACGCTTCACTCCTTCAGAAGCAAGCACCATCATACCCTTAGTCTGCACTTCAGACAGGAAAACACAAATTATTTAGGGAGTGTGGCTAAATCCCTACCATCTTCCTCAGAGATCATCCCTCTCCAGCAGAAAGGCACCGGGTCAATGAGGTGGCACAAAAAAGGGGAGGTGAATCTAGAAGTTCTTCCTAGGACCCCCTGCCACAAGACAGAGTTGTATGGAGTTAAATTCAGTCTACCATTTTGGGATAGCTGTATACACTGCAGAGCTGGCCATTTCCCTGATGCTGTCACCAAGGTGACATGCTGTGGCACTGGGGAAGACACTTGCCAACAGTAGCACAGCCCAGCTCATCTGCTGCACACCCCTCACCAGCAATCCCACAGATGTCTAGCCCCAGTTCAAACAGCTTAGGTTAAA
>VXBB01019575.1:451428-501085 GCA_013399915.1 Illadopsis cleaveri | reverse complement strand
AAAAAAATCAGTGGTAAAAGTATATGAGCATCCACTTGAAGTCTCTCACAGACTGATTTGGGGCCCTGATCCATCCTTTCACAGGGTTCAGGATGAGAATTGACTTGAGCCCAGCACCAGATGCTAAAATCCATTCTGGACTTGGACAACTTGGTTTTAATTTATTCATAGAATCATAGAATATGCTGATTTGGAAGACCCATCAGAATCATTGAGTCCAGCTCCTGACCCTGCACAGGATAGACTAAGAGTCACACCATGTGCCTTAGACTGTTGTCCAGACAGTTACTGAACTCTTGTCAGGCTTGGTTCTGTGACCACTTCCTTGGGGAGCCTGTTCTAGTGCCCAACCACCCTCTGGATGGAAAACCTTTTTCTGATACCCGACCTAACCCTCCCCTGCCTCAGCTTCAGGCCATTTCCTCGAGTCCTGTCACTGGTCACAGGAGTACACTGGTACCAAGAGTACCACCTGGGAGTCCTCCCCTCCCAAGGCAGTTGTAGACTGCAATGAGGTCTCCCCTCAGTCTCCTCCAGGCTGAACAGACCAAGTGACCTCAGCCACTCCTCATGCAGTTTCCCCTTCAGGCCCTTCACCATCCCCGTGGCCCTCCTCTGAATGCCCCCAAATGGTTTAATCTCTTTTCTCTATTGTGGTGCCCAAAACTGCTCACAGTATTCAAGGTGAGGCCACACATGTGGAGCAGAGCAGGACAATCCCCTCCTTTGACTGGCTGGCAATGCTGTGCCTAATTTTCTTTCACCATGGCATGCAGTTGACACCACCCAGGCTGGACAGTCCAGGTCCTCAGGCAGACTGAATATAGGGTCACTGCAATTTATGAAATAAGTAGCAAGGAGAAATCATTTCTTCAGACTGTGGGACAACCTGACCACTCAGCGCCCTCCCCCATGCACTCCTGAGCCTGGTGCATATCCCTGGGGACAAGTGGCTAAAGATTTGAGAAAACACTGTTTTCTCCAGCACACCTTCTTCTGCATCTTTGATCTGGTAGATTGATATGCCTTGAAATAGTCTTGTACCAGTGTAACACATAACACAGGTCAAAGTGAAGGGCCTAGCCCAGTATCCAACATGCTGTAAAAATTTATCGTGGATCCAGCAACTGCAGTGCCAAAGCCCACATCACATCTGCATCAGTATAAACTAAATTTTATGCTGATCAAACCAAAGTGCCAGAAGCCTTCTGGAAAACCATAAGCCTGCTCATTAAGATGAGCTGAGAACTAGGTGGAAAGAGGGAAAAGTGTCTTCTACAAGTGAGAGCTTGCTCAGGGGTCAGAAAGCTCAGGAGCACATTGAGAACTGTCAAGAGTCAAGCTGGGTTAGGCCTTGGAGAGGAAGTAACACCATTCCCAGCAGGGCTATAACCATGGAAATAAAAAGGAATGAGGAGAGGTGCCATCCGTCTCTGCAGAGCAGGGTGCAGTAACAGATAATGTCCCCAGTTCTTGAGGGCCCTCAGCCCCAGGCACTGTCACTCCTGCTAATTGGAGGGACTCGAACAAACCCCAAGTTTGTTCCACTCCTTTGCTTCTTCCTAATGTAAGCACAACTTTCTTTTCATCCCAAGTCCCAGACACTTTCCCATTCTTTTCTGGTAAGTGCCAGAGGTAAGTTGTACTTTGATCACGTAAAAAAAAGCCAGAGTATGGAACCCTATTTAATACTTTGGTCTTCCTCCCAAAGCCATTACCCTGGCAGACATGGACATGCCTACCTATAGCTCCAGCATATTTATACCACATTCACATGGCAGGTCAGAACTTTAAAGTTCAGGATCTGAGTTTGACCTTTAAGCTGCAGCTCTTCAACAGCCACATCTTGCTGGATGGGGTGAATACAGCTGGTGCCTTGCCAATTCTTAATCCGTTTCTGGATATTCCCTTGCAGCATTTGCTATTTCTAAGGCACATGAACCGACTCACCTCTGTAGTCTTTCACTTTCTAACACAGTGCTTTAGTTGGGATTCTTATTAGATTTTTTTCTTTTCAGAACTGATTCATAATACAGCCTTTTTCCCTCAATCACAGGTGGTCTTTCAGCATCTCCTTACACGAGCTTAGAAATGTTGTGCCTTCAGTAAAACCTAGTTTTCTGGTGTCCTGCATTTGAACCACATAAATCCTCTGTATACATTGTATCAGCTATGCTTTTTCACGTAATGAAGGCAACAGCAACACAGCAAGGAGAAAGAAAGTGCAGTCTTGCATATGACCATTGGATCAGCATGACACTAGCTTCTTGAGTTTACATTCACCATAACCCTGCCTTCTGCACCAATACTATTCACCATTTTGTGGCATGACATCAAGATGCTCCAGAGTGAATTGGGAGACAGAGAAGGCTTTCTTACGACTTCAGTTCAATGATGAGTAGCTTATACCATTCATTGCTCTGTTCAGCAACTATCTTTGCAGCAAAAATCTGGTAAACACGATTTCACTGGTCAAAATTCAGTTTTTATTTCCTTAGCTTTGCCTCTACACTCCCTTATTCTGGTTAAAATGCTGTAACACAAGACTTGACCTCTTGCCGAAATGTCTGTAAACCCTCCTGATAATTGCAGCAACTTTTGCATCCTTGCTTTGGCACTGTTCTTCCTATGGCTTCAGTCAACTCAGTTATTTTATCAGCAGTCTCATACCCAAAAAGCTGACAGCACTACAGCTTTCTTTGCTCACCTTGGTTTTGCCGCATCTTTCCCACCAGTTTCAAGTGTCCCTGTGCTTTGTTCCCCAATTATGTCCTTATGGTCAGCAGTCTGTGATCCTGGTTGTTTTAATATTTCTTAGAGGCAGTACTCATTACTCTTAGCTTTTCTCCTATTGCCAGAGTCTGTTATCTTCTGGAAACCAAAACCTAGAGGGAAGAAGCTTTACCAACTTGTTTCTGTCCTATACAGCTGCTCAGCTTCCTCAGTGACACTGTCCCCACATACCCTTCTGTTCTTTCTCCAGCAGTTCTAATCTTCATGTTATTGGGCTTTTTTTTTTCTAATGGGTTGGGGTTTTTTCTCTTCTTATACTGATTTTGTTGCTGCTTTTTCAGGGGACTCTTAGTTTGGTTTTGAGTTTGTTTTTTTTAACATGCTGATGTTTCCACAGCAGTTACAGCATAAATCTAACGTGCGTAGGCATAATTCGTATAACCCAGTATCCCTGGGGGCTTGTACTCCAGTTGCTAGCCTGTATTCACACCCCTCCTGCCACCTCTTCACTGCTATTCTTACCCACAGACTAAAACTGGCACACGAATGCCTACCTGTGTTGAAATCATACATTCAATTCCCTGCACATAGACTGCCTCAGTTCATATCTGCCATCCTAAGCATCCCTACTTATCCAGAGGTGCTGTTTGTTTCTTTATAAACCAAATGCAGTTGGTACTGTTGCATCAAGATCATCATCCTACAGAGATGACCATGACATCTCAAAGCAGACCCTGACAGTCACATTTCAATTTAACTTGCCATTACTGCCTTATCTCTGGTGTCAGCTTCCTTGGTGAGAGTGAGGGCTATTTGCAGCCTTATTTTCAATTTTGCTGTCTATAATACAATCACAGTTTCTTACAACATAAGCTATTTCACATGTGCTGACATCTATAATGGTTGATCCAAGTACCCTTCTGATGCTAAGAGAGCCAGTCTAGCATCTAATATTGCCAGCCAGCAGATTCGGACACTCTGTACCTTCCAGCATGTTTCTCTTTTGCCCATGTTAAGCACTGCACTAAGTGCTAAGTCTGTCCTACTAGCCCTTCTCCACGCTGCCTGCAGAATAAAGGCCATGGTTGTCTGGTATTCTCTCAGCAGGCTCAGCCTGGGTGCCTGCCATTACTTGTCAGCTGCCATGCATCAGAGCACTGCTGAAGTCTGTAAGCCACCATACAAGCAATCTTTGATCTCTTCATCAGTGTGTTAGCACCTAGCACAATATTGTCATTTGTATGTATTGTCTTGCAGCACCCAAGTTACAGTAACTGGCCTTTCAACAGCTCCTGGCCAACAGGGAATAATAATTCTGCTTTGGAGATCAGAAGCAGCACTACCAACTTTAGTTCCTTAGATTCTACTCTAGCTTTATTGCCACTTTAAAACTTTTTTTTAGCTGCTGGCTATCAAGCTACCTCAGTCTGTATGTCATACATTGAATCTATCTAGTTCCTTCTGTGAGCAGAAGGATGATTTATATAAAAGCCCTTTCCTGACATACCTAACTTCTCATGCCCCAAGAATGTAACTCCCTAAACAAAGACAGGGCAGTTGGCTATCACTGCTCCTCTGAAGCTCTGAGCCACTTGCTTTTTTCCATCTGGACTCTTCTGAGAAGACTGCAGAGTGCTGATGGTCCACTTTCACTTCAAGGTTCAGGCCCCAGTGGGGGCAGATGAAGGCAGAAAGACACTACCCCATATTCCCAGTGCCACAAGTATCTTGCCATGCAATTAGAGCTTTCTTCTGCTGTCTAAAACACGATACTCTCCCACTGCCACACAATTCTATCAGCTCAAGATGTATTTAATTTTGAGTAGTACCTTATCGCAATATCTTCTGGCTAGCAGCTTCTGCTCTGCACTGTTAAAAGCAGTCATTTGCAGGGCCAGTGCCAAGCGCCACAGTGATCAGTGTCAAAGTTATTTGCCAAACATCAGAACATAGCAGCAGACAAGCCCTTTGGGGGTAACCAGTCTTTTCAGATTCCCATGCAATAGCTCTGGTAAATATAGACTTTAACAACAGCCATGGTGTATTCATTCATTCAGTTGCTGAACCTGTTGATGCCAAGGAACCCATCACCTACAGCATACTGAAAAGCTGCAGTGACACCAAATGAGATAAAAACGTGCATGCTCTCTCTTTACTGAGCACCTAACGTTACTTACTGTTTTATGGCATCACAGAAATTCCCCCTTGTTTAAAGACCAGTTGAATGCATGGTCACAGCACAGACTATCAAGTGCACTAAGGTGGAGCACATCACCTCAGAATGCAGGACACTGTAGTACTCCAACACTCCATTTCCACCCCAGGAGGGAGAGACAGCTCCTACAACCAGCTTCTAGGTTTGCAGGTCCAAAGACGTATCTGTGTCCTTCCCACAGACTCAGAGCTGCCATTCTCACTGTTCCTTTCCTCCCACAGGCAACCCTATGTTGTGGGAGAAGAGTTGCAGGGTTTGTGAACACCCATACATGTAACCTCCCACCCCCAGTTCATAGAGTGGGGGGGGGCACAATGCTGAACAGAGAAAGGAGTTATGAAGAACTGTTCCTCAGGAAGTGGAATGCTAAACCTATTTCATGAGTGGGAACATTCTGGCTCAGTCTTGCACATCTAGCTGGCAGGAGGAACATCCGAGTCATTAACAGACAGAGGGCTATGAAAAGCTTTCTAAAAACAGGAATGCGAAGAGCCCTGCTGTCCTCTCTCCTCTTCTGCATCAGGGAAGCTCAAAGCTTCCTACACTGCACACAAGGCAGCCCAGACCAGACAGCATCTCCTTGGCAGAAATGCCATTTTGCAGCCCTTGTCCAACTGAGTCTAACCATTAGACCTCCATACCTGCCTGTCTAATGCTTTGACTTCTTGTCCCTTTTATGGGGAGGGGAGATACTGGTTCTCCAGTCCTCAGCTTTAGAAATAATCTTCATTTGCCATTAGCAAAGCAGTCAGCTCACAGCCCTTGCTCCCTGAGCATTTTCCTCCATACCTTCACAGGGCAGCAAAAAGCTCCAGTTCAGCTACTCCCACCACTGCATTGCAGCGATTGACTTCCAAGCAACCTATGACAGCAGGGTTTTGCACAGCACCTACCATAGCAAGACTCCCCTACTGTGATAGTTAATTGCAGTAACTACAAAAAAAATTCCATTAATTATCACAGTATTATTAAGACTGCAATTAATTATTTGAGGTTGCACCACCCACTGGACAGCAGTGCAGAGCAGGAAGGTAAAAGCTATCCTATTCATACCTGAAGCAGCTCAAAGGGATTTGAGAAGGAAGGAATATCCTGGTCTGAGAAAACCTCAGTGTCCGAGCTGCAGCCTAACCTCTGACTTGTTGAAATTACCCAGGGCCTTCATAACCACATGTGGTCAGGCCTAGAATCTTCAAAAAGACAATCCTGCTCCAGCACAAAGCTCTGCCCTCAGGGGCCAAGGATGGCCTCAGAGATGACAGCCTCCACCTCCCCTACAAACTCCTCAAAATTATGCCCTGAATACCAGGGTCATCCACAAAGACCTCTAATCCATATAAAGACCAGCTCTGGCTAGTTTGCAACAGCACTGCTCTGCTGAGAGGCCCGTATGTGCCTTCAGCTCCCTGGCTGCATGTTAAAACAGCCTGCAATGTTTGGATTGATACTCTGGACAGTCCAAGCAACTGAGAAATGCAGCGAAAGACAGATGGCATCAGGCTTGCAGTGCCCCCTCCTTGCTGCACAGGCACTACAGGACACACACATGCTGGCAAGGAGTCCCATGCCTCACTATGACTCTGCCTCCCTTGCTCTTGGGGCCAGGCCCACTATGAACAGCCACTGCAGTGAAAAGAGCCTCTTACAGCTTCACATTCAAGATATTGCATGCTGCCAAGCACACAACCCAGGCAATGCAGCTGAAGTAGCAAACACTAGCACAGGGAAGGAGACCATAGAGCAGATCCTCAGTGCTGCTTGTGCAGTTGGACACACTGCTCAGATGGACAGGGCAGGAGGAGGCAAGAGGTCTGAGGGAGTATTTACTCCTCCTCGGCAAGGAATGTAGCACAGAGACCTTTCCATCCTGTAAGGAGGGAAATACTCAACTGTGAAGATGCAGAGAAAGCATCCATAGGTGTCTCAATGAACAAGCAGAGACAATAACCCATACACTAACTCAGCGGATTTTGTTAATTCCCCAGACACCAGGGTCAACCAATTGCTGCATGACCCAGTAATGGTGTGGATGGCAGCTCCCGCACCCACATACTCACCCCCTAGATGGACAGGTTTTTGCATTTTTAAATCACTAGGACTCATACTAAGAACCTGAACTCCAAAGACTGGCATTCACAGATGCCCTCACACAAGCATTTACCAACCAATTCCCAGGGCAGACTCCGTCAAGAGCCCCTAGACAGAGCTTTTTATGCAAATTTCCTCAAAAATAGCTGAAAAATCCTGGTCTGAGCTGCAGAAGCATTTGCTTCTGCTGAGCTCTTGGAGTCCAAACACACACACACACACTCACAGTTTGGCAGTGGTTGTGTTCCAGGGCTGGTAATGCAAGCCATGGAGCAGGCTGCCAAGACAAGCAAGAGAACGAGCCAGGCCCCGTTTCATTGGCCACCATACGTTGCATATGGCCCTGGAACCAGCCAGCACAGTGTTCTCACCCTCCTTGAAGGCATAGGAGACCCTGTGTTTTCAAATACACCTCCACAGGGCCTTCATTAAAAGAAAATGGAAACATAATGTGGCTCTTGCTCCCCTGGTATTTCTCCCTTTCCCCCAATTTGCTCTCAAACCTATTTCCCTTCCATGGAAAAAAGAAAAGTGCCTCCTGGAGCAGAGCGTGCAAAAGAATGCAACTTCCATTCAACTCCACGCCTGACTGCTAAAGCGGACTTGGGACCGCGCGGCGGGGGCACCTCCAGGGTCCCCTTTCCTTTTCCGGGCCTCCCGGGCTGGAGACACAACTGGCGACAGCCAGCCCGCCCGCCCTGGCCCGGCAGCCGCAGGGCGCCCGCGCCCCTCACCTGCGCTCCCGGCCGGCAGGTGAAGAGGAGGCAGCGAGCGCCCGAGAGCGGGGGGAGGCCGCCCCCGCCGCCCCTCAGTGCAGCAGCAGCCCAGAACCAGGCACCCCCAGAGCCAGGCACCCCCAGAGCCAGCCCCAGCCTCCGCGCGTCGCCGGCTGCGGGGGCAGCAGCCCTGCTCCGAGCCGCCCATGCGGCTGTGCCCGCCCCCGTGGAGGGTCTCCCCGCATCTCCGCGGTGCGCCCGACCGCCCGGACAGCAGCAACNGGAGCGGGGCCGCGGGGCGGAGAGCGCCGCGCAGGGGTGGGACCAGCCGGGACACCCCGACATCGCGCGCCTCGGCATCCCGCACCCCACGACCCGGCATCCCACACCTCATGGCCCGGCATCTCCGCGTCCTGCGCTCCTGGACTCCGCACCCGCCACCCCTCGGCGACCCTCTGCCCTCGCAGCCGGTATTCCCGGCACGCTCCGGCACCTCTTGACCCCTCGGCACCGGGACCTCGCAACCCTAGACCGGGTGCGCGTCTTCCCCGCGCTCCTATTTGCGCCCCTTCACACACTCTGCTCTCCTCCCGTCGCTCTCGTCCCCCGGCTCACGCCAGGACACCGTCCCGGGCAGCCCCGGCGACGCGGCCCGATGCCGCCACAGCCGTGCCCGAGCTGGACCGATTTGTGCGGAGCCTCCGCTCCTCAGTCCTGAGTCTGGGAAGAAGGAGGCAAAGGACCACAGAGAGCATCCAATGCTCCCCAGCATCAAGCCCACCTCACGCAGGATAGCAAAGGCAAAGGGACAGGGAGGGCTGAAGGGACACTCCACTGTCCCGTGGGAGGCAAGAACCTTCTCATCTCATTCCTCCTCCAGCCTGGCCTGCTCATGCTCCACACAATGCTCTCTCCCTCGCACAAGGGCCAAGGGCTGTCAGCCCCAGCTCCACCACTCTCTTAACTGGCCTGAAGAATAACTAGGAGAAAGCGGAGGAGTCCAAGGTTCCTCTTCCCAGGTGTTTTGTTTTCTTATCATCAGTGGGACTTCAGGGAGGGACACTGTCTGAAGCACAGGTACACTCATGGTGCACAGTGTTCTAGCACCTTCATGTCAGATGGGGATCATGGAGCAGGTGAAAGACTGGGGCCTTCTTGATAACTGATTTGTGTTTGTTTCTTTCCTCTTTCTCTCTAACATTGGCCTCTTCCTAGCTGCATCAGCCACACTGTTCTGGGGAAGCAAAGCTTTTGCACAACTGGAGGACCATGCTGGACCTGCCACAGGTACCAGATTCTCCAGGACTGTTGCTCCTAAAGCATTTCAGGACAGAAAGGTTCCTTTTCCTTTGGAAAGACAACATCCTAAGAGCAGTTAGCAAAACCACCGGGTTGAGCAGCACTACCCAGCTAAGTGACAGTGCCACCTCTCTGACCCACCTAACACTACAAAGAGGCACCATCCACCCTACCTTGTTTTCCTTCCCCTGACTTGTCAGTCATTGTTTCTTTTCAGCATTCATCAATTTAATTTCTTTTCACAACCAAGGATTCACACTATTCATCATCTACAAGGTCTTGCCATCTGCACTTCCAGCCTTGTCCTTTTCATTTGTACCTCAGCAAGAGAAAGAGAATTCAATGTGGAGAGATCTGGGACTGAGCAGGAACATGGGATCAGAAATGCTGTGTTCAATATAGGATTTAACCTGCCCAAGTTGTCCTACAGAGTAAGGTAACACCTTGGCTTGGCAGGACACTCCACATGCATCTTCATTACTAATCTTCTCATGCTGTTGTTCTTTTGTTTGTTTGTTTTGTTTTCAGAGAGGCAGAATACTTTTTATACACTTTTGCATACAACCCAAATATTTCCTTAATCTTGGCACTTCATCTTGGAGGGAAAGGAGAAATGTCAGCAGCCAAGATGTATTTTTTCCATATGCATTCCTTCCTGCATCAGATAGGACAGACTTTGCTATTGCCTTAAGCTGCAGGTATCCCAATGGGGTTCATGAACAATATCTGTCGCTGGCATATCAGACAATTTGCCTTCAGGGCATGGCAGCTTCCTCACAACTGCTGCATCCTGAAGGAAGGGAAGAGGGCAAATCAGAGGGATTTCAGAAGAGGCTGATGACCTGGTTGAGCAAGGTCCAGTCCAGCACATGGCTCCTTCTGCAGCCTTTCCCTACCCTGGGCAAGGTGGGAAAGTGCCATTTCCCCTTCTTTGCAGGGGATTGGAAGAAAGAGAGCTCTCTTTGCTCTGTCTTCCACCAGTTTTGCCTTTTTCATTTCCCTTTCACTGGTGGGCAGAGCTGGGAGATCTCATTGCAACATAGACATCTATTGCCCCAGCCTTGAGTACTGGCTCTTTCTCTCCCAGAGAGCCTCCACAGGATGGGAGCAGGGATCCAACATCCACAGGTCTGTAAAAGACCAGCACTTGCAGCATGTTTGTGGTGCACTGATTTCAAGACTGTTGAAGGTTGGGAAATGGGAAGGAGAACCCATCAGCCTACAATTTCTTTCCTTCCCTGCTTCCCCACTGCAAGTCCTGGAGGCAGCTAAGCCTCCATTATTATAATAATGCAAGTTACTCCTAACTGGGACTTATTTAACTTAACTATTGAAGAGCTAGTTCCAGGGAAGCAATCTTTGTCTGGGGACAGTGCTCACGCACATGTTTAAAGGGACAAACTTGCATCATTCTTCCTTGACTTGGGAACTCTACTCTCACAGGGGAATTTTCCTTGCTCTTGCAGCCGCCTGTGCTTGAACTGTTCTTTTCCCAAGCTGAGTTTTGCCTCACGTAAGCACCAAATATGTTTACTTTTCAGATAGTTTCATTTTGGCTAGAAAAGGCATAACAATAAATTAGAATTAGTGGCTTCAATGGGTAAAAGTGAACAAAAAAGTCACCTACAACAGGCTGTTTGCTGAATGATGCAGATAAACACCTCTGGCCCTACCAGGGCTGGTCAGTCTTGCCACTGCAGTGGAAACGTGCTGACAAAGACAAATTAATCTACTGGGAATGGCAGCATTTGCAATGGAGAGAGGAGCTGTTGAGAAAAAAAGCAAAAGTTCCATTGCACAGAACATAAAAAGCTGTCAGTACCTTGCTGCTTGGCAGATGGCTTTCTCTTCAGATGAAAGGAATGATTTGCATATTTTTGTCCAAAATAAAGTGTGTGGAAGGTGAAGGCTCATGGATGTGGAAACACAGCCCCTGCAACACAACATGGAGACAGAGTTATCAGGAACAGAGAGAACTCTACAGCAAAACAGAGGCACCAGCACAGAAGTTTGACTGTAAAAGAGTTGCTCTCAGTCCTCAGGAAAGGTCTTTGCTTTTCTCCTGCCAGCATGCATTCCTCTGCCTCTCTACATGGATGAACTGTGCAGCTCATCAGCTGGATTTAGGCCTAGGCCAGGACACCACAAAACAGCACCACAACCACCCTTGTTCTTTTATCCCTCTTCTGGATTGTCTGGTGGCCCTCTCACAGCAGGAGTGGACACTACTCTCCAGAAGTCTTCTGAAGGTGGGCAGAGGAGGCAGTCAGTACTGGTTCCTCTTGCCAGGTTTCTCTCTGAAACCTGTTACAGCCCTGTCTGTGGCACAGTGACAAGAGCCACAGCATGGACAAGGCTCCTGAGGGTCCTTGACATTTAATGTGCCCTGTCCAAATGCACTGAGAGCATATTTAAGACCTGAGCAATGGTAGTCCTTTGCTTGCCCCCTGCACCCTCCTGATGCCACTGTTAGTAGTGATGAGCTTACAGTAACCTCCCTGAGATATTCTTGGCCAAGAAAGCCATTGAGTACACTAAACCTAAACATCTCTGTTGTATGACCAAGCACAGCTTTATGTGCTTGAAATTAATCAATATTCTAAGTCTAATCAGGATGTTAGCCATTCCAGTTCACCTCCTGAAACCTCTTCAGGACTGACTAGCACAACAAAACACACGTGGGACATGCCTGGCAGATATAAAGCCACATTGATATCCCACACATGAAATTCTCTCTGGCATTGCCTCTTGGTGCAGGCTGACAGGGTTAATGATCCCCTCCCACCCACTGAGGCTGAGAGAGCTGTGCTGTGTCTCTGCCTAACTGGGATTCCTCAGACCTGCTGCTTGGTCACGCACTTGCCATCCAACATTTGCTATATGAAAAAGTGCATTTCATCTTTTACCCATCCACTTTAATCACCCAAATCCTCATGCTTCCCTTTTTCCTGATCTTTGTCTTCAGTATTAGTATGCAATCCTGATGACCAATTCTGAAAACCATTCACTGAAGGACGTGACCTAGGACTTGCACATTCAAACTCCTGTAAGCCACAGTACAATACCTATCTGCAGCAAGAAAGAGCTTCGCCCTGCAGGAGAGAATGGTGGTGATACAAGTAAAGACGTAGCTGCCATTTGGCCACCTCTGGCTACATGTCACACTGCCCCCTTGGCCACAACTCAGTTCTGATTTAACTATTCCCTTCATGAATCCCTAACTAATTTCTAGTCTTATTCTTACTTAAAAAAAAAAATACTTCCAATCATTTTCCAGAACTGTGCTGAGAAAAGAAAAATCACACAAGCAGTTGGAGTGAGAGGATGGCAAATTACCCCTAAGTCACTGAGGGAAAGCAGCTGTGTCTGGGCTGGTGGCAATGCTAAGGTCTGGGTGGTCACCACCACAGTGGTCAGACAGTGCCACACAGGCTGATGGGCTGATTGATCCCCACTTTCCTTGTTTATAAAAATGGGACTAATTAGATACCAGGGCTGGAAAATGCTGTGCAAGAGCTTGTCTCTGACAAGCCAGATCCTTAAGTTAAATAATCTTTATGTTGGACAGTTGTGGAACAACCTCTTCAAAAAGGAATTTCCTTTTTATCTTAGACATTGGCCTAAACTTTGAAATATACATGTCTCCTTAAAGTGTTACAGTTCTATCTATGTATTTCATATCCCTTTGCCATAAATCTTCTCTGTAAACTGACGTTATGTTCCTTGCAGTCCCTGCTCATGTGGAAGGAGTTTCATCTTTTTAGTAACTTTCTTTATCTGCCTTATGTCCCCTATTGTCCCCAACATGGGTGATGAGAAGCATACAGAGTATTCCAGCTGGAAGTGTATCCCAGACTCACTACTGTCTGAATTAGTTTCCATTCTACTATAAAGCCACCCCTGCATGGCCCCCAGAGGCAGACTGCCCTGAGCCTTCAGGGCCCACAGTTTCTGCTCTGCAGTGCCAGCACAAATCACCTTGTGGCCACTTAGCCTCATCAAGAAGTTCCTGTGAAAGACAGTGCTCCTAGCTTTTTCAAAATCCACGTCCTGCTGTTATTTCCTACAACAGGAAACACTCCATAACTTCTAGCAGCTCCAGGAGTATGATTTTCCTTAGCAGAGAAAGTGAACTGTAGATTTCTTGCTGCAATGTAGCCAATCAGGTCGAGGGGGGCCTGCAGATCCGTAATGAGCATCCAACAGTTTACGTGGGATGGAAATAAGACCTAAGTCTGCAATTCCTTAGCTCTGTCTGCCCTCCCCTATTGCTGCACACAGCTGTCATTCTCTAGCACTCTGCTCCTCAGGTGCTAGTGCCCAACCCTGACTGGTTTCTTTAAGACACCAGCCTTGCTTTTAGAAGTTCTCACTGCCTGAAGGTGCCTTCTCTGTAGCAACTGAGAAGCACTATTAGGGAGATTTGTCTCTTTTTGTTTTAGGTGTAGGAATTACTTAGCCTCTCTGCAGTATCTTAAGCTTCTTTAGCTACTCTACTTTCTTCCCTGTTCCCAAAGCATGTCAGTCCTCTCCCAGGTGTCCTACTTTCAACAGGCTGAATGAAGAGTCTATAATTTTTACTGGGTCTTTGTGCTTTGCATTCTCTACCTACCTGTCAGATTCACATCTAACATATTCCCTACTGCAGCCTATGCACCTACTGGCTGCTTTAGGCTTAAACATTCATTTTCTGAAGGATTTCTCATGCCTTGTGTCCTAGAGGGGTTTGGGGCAGGGTGACGTGGGGGCTCCTTGCCTTCCTCCAGATATCTTTGTCTACAGCAATAGTATTATTAATAAAAGAACCAATGAGAAAGATCTCCTGATATTTATCCAAAACTCTTTCTCTACTCAGTGCCCCCTATCCTCCTTCCCCATTTCATTTCTTCACCATCTCTTCCTTACCCTGCTCCTCTGAACACTTTGCTTTCTCACTTTGCTGGCTTTCTTCATTCCCACCCTCTCCTTGTACTCCCTCCTTCTTTCACTGCCTCTCTTCTTCCCTCCCTCTCCTTGGCTCAGTATTCAAAATCCCTGCCCATAGCGACGAAAGGAAAAACAACAACACAACACTGCAGCCTGAGGAGGCCAGAGCACGGGATTCCTTCCGAGAAAACTCAGAAACCAGGGAAAGGAGGGAAAGCAAACAGTGAGACCAGGAAGAAATCTGAAGAAAGCATGGATATTTCAGGGGGGAGGAATGAGCTGGTATCTCAGGGAAACTTGGTGGGGTTTGAGACAAACAGAGAGACACGTTCACAGATCCAACCCAAACACAGAAGAGCAAGTTCTTCTTTGTGGGGGAAGGAGCTGGGTCAGGAAGCCCAGTACACACAGAGAAAGCCCCACCATACAGCTCTGCAAAGGACAGAGATAACTGTACAGATGGGAGAAAACAGAAATCAGTCACTTGCTCTAGGGATGGGCCAATGCCTTGGGGACAAGCAAGAGAAGTCCCTGCAGTGGAGGTAGAAGGGCTGACCTCCTCAGGGATGTTTGGGAATCCTTCCTACCAAAGGCAGACTGTGGGCCTGGGGCTGAAGGGTTAATACCCCACAGGAGGGCCCTGGGGAATCCACTGTAAATAGGTGTGGTTTTCTCTGAAACTCCAAGAGGCATTTTCTTTCTGTACCAGTCTGGACAGGTGAGAAATCGGAAGAAGTTGGAGCCTGTGCTTCCCACTTACACAAAGCAGGGCTGTTAGTACAGGTCTCACTGTTTGTTTGCACACTCCAGCCTGGCTGCTTAACTCTGTAGTACCCAGTGCCAGGAATCTCTGGCAGTCAGCATGGTGGTCCCTCGGGTACAAGCACCTGCCTGTTAATGGAAAGCCACAGATTAATGGAGCAGCACAAGGAGCCTTAGTCAGTTACTCATTGCAGAAAGGATAAGTTCAGTGATAAGCAAAAGAGCCAGATATGGCTTGTGCAGGAAAGGAACAGAAGCAACTCTCTTCCCCTCTCCTCCTCCAATATCTCAGAGGCCTGCAGCCCGTACTCCAGTGCTGCACTTGGCCCTCCTTCCTGGCCTCATCATCCACAACTGCCCGCCCCAGGGCCCAGCCTTGTCCTCCCCAAGCCACATTTCTACACTGAACTAGAGCAATTTTGTTTCTTTCCACAATCCAACCTCCTTTCTTGACCTGGCTGTGCAGCCTGCCTGCTGCTAGGCAAGAACCAGTATTCAATCTCCTCTGCTCCATTTTCCATTTTTAATGCAGAATATTTGAACCTGGAGGATAATTTTCCCTTCTTCAAATGAATTTTAAACATAGCTGTCTCCCAGAAAGGTAGAACTAGAAGAGACACTGAATCACTAAATCCAGCCATAAGCACTAACAGCATTACTTATATAATTCCCTTCATAAACTAACCAAGCTCAATCTTGAAACCAATTGGAATTTTGCTCTCCCTGTTCTCACTAGAAAGCTGCCCAAGGATCTCACTACTCGGAAAGGAAAAAATATTCTGTTAATCTGCAGTCTAAATTTGCTAAGGCAAGGAAAGACAACACTCATGCAGCAAAGTGCTGGGTAGGACATAAGCCTCAGAACAGAATTCAAACAAATCAGATTGAATCTCAAAGAATAGCACTGAGGAATGAAAGCAGAACTGTTTGCAAAGCAATTAATCTTGGGCTTGGAAGTGCTGATTCCCCCAGCCATTTCAGATCCTGAAGGCTCCTCAGGCCTGTAGAGTCCCCACATCTCTTCCATCCTCCAAATGCATATTAGGGCCATGACACCACTGTGTCTCTGGACCACCAGCTCTCTTGAAAACTGCTTCCGAGCAAGAAGATCTAGCCTCCACGCAGTTCCCCGAGTCTTACCTAGCACAGCTGCAGCTTCAGCCCAGGAGAGCTGTAGGCAAGGAGAATGCCGGTGTCTACAGAGAGTACAAGGTATATATTGTCCAAAGTTCAACAAATAAAACAGTAAAATGAGGTTGCAGAAGGTTGAAAGCTTAAGGATAAATACTACAAAGCCCTGGAAAACAGAAACTGCATTGAACAAAAACAGTATTGAACTGTCCTTCTGCCCCCTGATCCTAGACACCACTGAAGTAAGAAAGAAGGTTGGGATTTTTTGCTTTTTGGTCAAATTCCCTTTGCAGGAAGCCAAAATAATGATGCTAGACACAAAGGCATGTCATATCCCAGCAGAAACATGGCTCCCAGGCTTACATGGGTAGATGCAGCCGGGCCACAGATACTTGCACTGAATCATAGATTCTGTCATCCAACTGTGGATGAGGATAATGGGAAACACAACAGAAGAGATGGGGTAACCATCTGCTCTTCTTGCTTGATTGTGCTGTGAAACTGTAGGCTCTGTTTGGGATAAACCAGCACTTATTTCCAAGGCAACAAATTGCAGTATCATAAACAACAGAGGTCCAGGAGATGCCTGCAGGTTGGAAGCTGAGAGAAAGAACATCCTTCACAAAGGCATAGGTGGACAATGAGGCAGGATTCCAAGCTCTTGCCCAGGGTGCTGTTTTTGCCAGTGTGATGATTTGAAATCTCTTCCTTGCTCCTCCTAAATACAAGGCACCCTGAGCATGCAGTACAGCTGGTTGCTGTCACAGCTGCAGAGGGGCTAGGCTGCCTTCCAGCTTTGTGGGTATATTTATCTACAACCTGACTGAAGAAACAGCCATAAAAACCAGAGATGCAGAGGGTCCTTCTGGGGCCCTGGGTCTAGAGCTACAAGTCACAGCAGAGGCACTGCTGGGACAAAACCTATGCATTCTGCTGCACCTCCTTGTGACAAGTGCTCAGACCCAAGCAGGGGATCATGAAGCTGCCTCCAATGGTCTGACACAAAGAAGACAGAGCTGGACAACTATAAGCTAAGGCCCAAAGAGGCACAAGATAAACATAAGCATAACATTTGCATAAGCAAAACACATTGCCATGACTTGTAGGATTGTCCCCTCTCCCATATGATGATCCTTCTGGAGCATAGCTCCCTGACTTACATAGAAAACTAAGTGTACTTGAACCTGGGGGAGACCAAGATGGAGAAAAGCTGAAGAAATAAAATTGCAGAAGAAAGATAAGCCTTCTTTAGGGAAGGAATGAGGCTGAGCAGGAGGAACAGGAGTGACAACATAAGCAACACCGATTTAGGTAAGCCATTGAGTGCTAAAGAGATAAAGCCCCACAGAAGAGCACACACAGTTCAGGAGGAAACAGATCAAAAGGAAGAGAGCTGAGCTATTTACTGATGGTGAAGCATGTTCTCTCTGGAGCAGATGGACCAACTAAGCACACTTAAGTTCAAATCATAGGGTTAAATGTGGGGTGCAATGAAGAGAGGGGATGCTAGTGGGTAAAGACAGAGAAGCCAATTCAAGAGTAAATAGGAGTTAGATTCCAATAACTGACAGCAGAAGCTGTAGTCACAGCAGATATGAGCTGCAGAACTCCTGACAGCTTAGATATCTGTTTAAAATGCAGACTTGGGATCTGAAAGACCTGAGTAAATCTGTCTCTTTACATTCAGCTGCAGAATGGGGGTGCCTTAAATGCCGAAGAGCTTGAGGACTGGTGTGCATCTTTTCCACTGCATCACTGCTGCAGTTCCCAAGATGTTCAGCCCATGTGCTCCCAAAAGTCCTAGGACTCTCAGTCCTCATGTACAGCATAGGCACTCTCATAGTGAGGCCAGGTGAATTCTTCTCCTGCATGGCAGAGAGCAAACCACAGAGCCAAGGAAGGCACTCTGTGCAGAGGGCAGGAAGAGCAGGAACAGTGGGCTGGGGAAGCTGCCCTGGAAGGGTACTGAAGACCTATAGGTAAGAAGAGGTTCATGCACATGCATGGACATAGGAAGAATCCCAGGAAGCATGAGAATAAAATGGAGAGGGCTAAGGGCCAGAGTTGACATGCTGAGGCTGCAAAAGCAAACAAAAAACAAAAAAGAGAGGGAAGTGCAGAGGTTGCAGCTGCCCACAGAGAAGGGAAGACAGCTGGTCAGGGAGGAGGTGCACTTGCTGACAGGGAGAAGGCACACTTGCCCACAGTCAACTTTAACGAAGGCCCCTCCAAAGAAATCATTAGTAGCAGAGCCTCAGAATAAGAATAGTCAATGAGTTACAGGAGAGATCCCAAGGCAGAATCAGCGAGGTGCAAGCAAAAGATCCCATTGTGCGACTTGTCAGTGGGGCAAACTACAACTCTTTGGTAAGTCTGAGAGTGGATCAAGGGGCAGAGAGAGAAGAAGAATGGCATCCCTTGAGATTCTTCAGCGATCTGCGTGGTCTGGCATTAATGGGCTGCCAGTAGGGACTGTGTTGTACAAACTGGACTGGACTTTCCAGGAACTGAGGAAAACCACAAACTCCCTTTGTGACGTGGACAAAATGTGTGGAGCAGACAAATGGCTTGGCTCATTCCAACTGATAGCCATCAATCACTTTCCCCCAAAGGCTGGGGTAGATACAGCCCATGTAAGACTAGATTCTCCCCTGCTGCTAGCACCTTGGAATAGTAAAACTAATTTTAGCCTATGGCAGCAAGAAAGACTCAATGGCCCCTTATGGGTTTTTCCCTTGAACAACACACTACATCCATTTTAGAGTGGGAAATGTTTCTGCCCTTTCTTTCCCTGCTCAATTCTTCCAGACAAACATCTTCCTCTGTGCACTCTATGACTCTGTCAGGGCTTCCTATTAACAGACACTGTGAAAAAGGAAGTCCTCCTGTTGTACACAGTTGGCCCTGTGTCACTGCTGGTTGGATTCATGTGTCACCCGTAGCCCTGAGGAAATCCAGCCTGGAATGTGGCTATCTGCTACAGGTCACATAACATGACACACAGAGACAATATACAGCTTGTCTTCAGGTGTGTTAGGGGTTAAGACCACCAAGAAAGTGCTTCTGCTGCTTAAAGCAAATTTGCTCTTTTTCTTCTCTCTCGTTTTTTGGGGGTTTGTTTGTTTGTTTGTTTGTTTGTTTTCTTGGTTGGTGGGAGCTTTTTGGGTTTGTTTGTTTGTTTGGGGGTTTTGGATTGGTTTTTTGGGGAGGTTGGGGGCGTTTTTTGAGTTTTGTTCAGGGTTTTTTTGTTGAGGAGTTAGTGAAAAGGAAAAAAAAAAAAAAAAAAGAGCTGCTATTTGTTTTGCCCCTGTAGGAGCCATGAAGGGAGCTCTGCAGAGTGGACAGTACAGTCACTGTGGCATCACAGCAGTGAGGGAGCTGAACCGGGAGCTGTGAGGTGAAGGTCCCTGTTTAACAGCTTTCCGTTTGTTTACCAAAAAAATATTGTTCCATCATAAAAATTCCCAAAATAGTTCACATCTTGACAGACTGACTGGCAGCTACCCAGCTCTGCAGGATCCTGCTAAATGAAAGGAAATAAAAAGAGCTAATCTGGTACCCACGTCCCAGTGCTTGCAGCTTGGGAATCTGCAGAGTCTCAGAGCTCAGCCGTCCCAGTAGGTGCAAGGTAGGGTAGAGAGTCCTCTGGTCACGTGGCTGGATTTACTGATGGCACCAGCTTTTTCATGGGTGCTGGGCAGGCTGATAAGGAAGACAGCACTCACCTTTCAATGAATGATCAACTTCTGCTTTATTTTTATACCAAAAGTTTTTCCCCTCCACCCAGCTCTGTAAAGCTTTACCTTCACCAGCCACACTAAGGATTTCAATTCCTAAGAGTTATCAGTGGCTTATTTGGGGAATTTTTTTCATACAGGCTTTGTCCTGGACCAGTGTGACTCCTGACCAGCTAATATATTGCTTGTTGCTGAGAAGATTTTAGTATGACAACCTACAATTGCTGCAGATTGTGGTGATCTTATTAGATATAAATGGAAAGCATCAAACAGCACATGACAGCCAAGTCAAAGACAGTCATTGTCTGCAGGAAGAGTGAAAGGCCACTGTGAAGTCCTGCAGCCTGCCACAGTGACCAAAGGACTGTGCACACTGTGACTCACAGTGCAGAGAAGCAACAAACCCAGATTAGGTCATGCAGAATTAACAGCCTCTGTGGAAAGAACCTATCCTCACCAAATTGCAGATGTCTTCCCAGCTGCAGAGTTAACTTCTCCATGGCCCTCATGGCGCCCAGGGCAAGTCTGTTTTAGGGAGGGAATGAGGGATATTTGCACTCCAGACCAATCTCAGTATTGGCCTCATGGGACTTCCCATTCATTTTTCAGACATTTTAGTATCCAGCCTTTAAATCAGGCCAGGCTGTAGCAACAGACTTGGAGGAGGGTGGAGAGATGACCATTCCCCAAGTGCTTGCCCTCATGAATGGTGTACAAAGCCAGGTTGGCTGTGCTGGCTCTGGTGGTTCCTCTTCTTGTGGCAGGATCAGTTTGGCCTCCCAGTGTGCAACATTCCTGAGCAGTGCCACACCAGTTCAGGGGTCAGACATGGGAGCTCTTTCAGCACAGGTGAGCTCAGGGTTTGCTTGGTTTACATACCTCTATGATGAAAAAGAGCTGGGCCTGGTGGGACAATTGGTCAGCTCTCAGCCAGGCCCACAAGCCAGACAAAAGTGACAGGTGACATTGCTAATGGATTTCACACAGCTCTGGGGTTCCTTTCATACAGCACATGGTGTGCATGCTGCCAGCTGGGGCTCCCTTTGCCTATTTGTCACACCCAAGAGAAAAGTTGACCACCAAATTTTGCACTGGAGATATGCTGCCATTGCAGGCTGGCTCTGTCCCATGGCTGGCCACTCCTCTTGATCCATTTCCACATACTGAGCTGGCTCTGGGTAAGCCACATGGCTTCTTATGATGGAAAACAGACCTGAGAGCATTGGGTATTACTTTCATTATTTCAGCCTCAAGGACACAGGGAGCTGAACCCTTTACAGCACAAAAAAGAAGAGAGTCTTTAGCTGAGGAAGGGCCATAGAGGACGAGAAGGTATAGTTGGCACATATGGGCAGGTTGGAAGCATCCTTAGAAGCAATGGTTGGTATCCATCTCATAAAATCCTGGAGAAGCAAGGACCCTCCAGCAGGTGGATCTCCACAGATCCAGGTGGATCTCCAAGCAAGCATGCTGTGTTCCTCCTGCCCAGGTTGGCCATCACATGCAAGCCAGCACCCACTCTTCACCCCTTCCCCTCTGCATTCAGCTCCCCCAGGCTCCACATGGCAGTTTAACAAGCACCTGGTAGGAGCACGCCGGGGGCTGTTCATGGATGAAGGCAGCAGGACTAGGGGGAGTGGAAGTGTCTCTGAAATGACACAGCCTATTTGGGGGAACTGTGGACAACAGCCTTGCTGATCTGACTGTTGAGGTGCCTGATTCTTAGTTTATTTTCCCTTTGTGCTTGCTTTCCTATGGACTGTGAGAGGACTCCTTGTGTACTCCAACACATGTGCTTCAGGGTAAAAATTGTCTTCAACTACCAGCCCATTTTCTTGTCTTCTTTTCCCCATGTTTGCCCATGCCTCACATTTGCACAGTCAGGTGCCGCTGGTCTGACATTTTTGTGTTGCAGAGCTGCTGTAAGGCAAGGCTGGAAACTCCTCTCCTTCAACCCTCACAAAGCTTGCTGTGGACAGAGGCTGACCCCCATGGAGAGCGTTCAGCCACTCTGAAACCAGACCCTGTCAAACAACTGCCACAGCTATGCTCCCAGGCCCTAAGTCACCCATTTTCTCCTCCATTTGTGGGGCAGGTGATGCACCAGGAGGGGCACAGTTCTCCCAGCACCTCCTCAGTCATAATTTTCCTCTTATTTTATGATTACTGTTTAGGACATAATCATCAGCAGACCAAGTGTAGGGGCACAGGTGAAGGCAAGGGCACAGGTGAAGGGCATTTCCCTTTCACATTTTAACACTCCAGAGCTGGCAGTAAAAATCATGCTAAACAAAACCAAGGCTTTAAGTTTGGAAAGAAAATGAAATACTGCTATCTTTCTCCTGGGTTACCAAAGCAAATCAAGGGCTCATCAGTCACCAAAACCAAAAGCCCCAAACACTGGCCTTAACTCCATCTTTTTGAGTGCTGTATTAATAGGAGATTGTTGCTTGTATGTTTCCAAGAAACTAGCTGCAGAGAAACCTGGGGGCTAGGCTCTGTAGTGTGGGTGTCTGGGGCTCACTTGGGTCTATAGACCAAGCTGCTCTCTTCATCTACAACCCCACCTGCTCTGTAGGCAGGGGTCCCTTTGCCAGGGTGTCTAGGATCTTGGCCACATCTCAGAGAAGATGATTCTCACATATTCCTGGATGTGATTGTCTGTTTAAGACTCCACTCCAGCCCTTAGCTCACCTCATAGAACAGCCCCCAACCAAAATGTACATTTGCCTTTCTGCATGCTTTGCTGGGAGATCCTTACACTCCAAACAGCATGTGAATGAATCAAGCTGGTGGGGGCAGGTCTCTGGGATCCGACTGCCAGCAAATAAAGCACATACTGATCACTGCCGTACCAGACTTGTCCTTCAAATAAAAATCTCAGAGAAAGGGTCAGGAATTGAACTTCTCTCTGCTCTGAAGTATTAAGTGAACAAAAACGTAAATACAGGCTTTGTGGCTCAAGGAAGTCAACAGAATTCCCAGGTGCACCTTTGTCAGCATCAGACACCTGCCGAGTCCCACCCTGCTCATCCCTGGCTTGTGCATTTTGTTGCTATCAGAGAAATCTAGCTCTTTATCAAGACTCATTTTACATTATTTGTTATCATTACATAGCAAGTAATCAGATTCGTTATTATTGCTGTTTCCATCTTGCCAGATATGGGACTCCCACCCGCTCCCTGCGGAGACACAGTTCACTTCTAGGAAGTACTTTCCTGATGCTACGTCTAAATTTTCCCCTTTTGCTAACGCAATCCCCATCTCCTCACAGATGTTTGGAGACAGCAATGCTTCCCCCACCTATGTCATTCTTTCGGCTAAATTGGTTAGCATCATGTTCAATCTATCTCCCCTGCCTGTCAACACCTCCAATTGCCCCCAGTTCAGATCACAATATTTGGTAAACTGTTCAAGAGAGATCCTCATTCCCCTCCTAAAGACGAAAATCACACTGGCCTTTCTCGCAACCTTAACGTAACACAGACCCCCTGCCTGACTTGCTCCCTATTGCTGTCCTTTGGGCTGCACTCCAAAAATTAGTGCAAGCTATTAGAAAATTGATTCCACCTCTTATCTTTCTGTTTCCATAAGAGTAGGACCTTGCTTGCTACAAGTTGCTGCTCACAAGCATAAACAAATTATCACAGTCCTTTTTCAGCCAGTTGGCAGACAAGTCCATGCTGGAATCTGTGAGTCCAGGACATGAAGTTTTGTGAAAGCCACAGTTGTTATCTGCTTTGCCCTTTTCTCAAATTGCCCACAACTTTGTCTCTCTCGCATGCAGGAGGGCGGGAGCTCCACACTGATCTCATCCATCACAGATGGCAGAAGGAAGACCAGCCCATGCACTAGGGAAGGGGAGAAGCAAGTCTCTGTGCATTGGCAATGAGCAGCTGGCTACAAGAGAAAGCTCCTCCAGCAAAGCAGATTAACAGGCCTTATTTTCACTTGTTCTCAGTTTGACACACCAGCCCAGTCAGTCTATAAGCCTTACTGCATTGAGTTTTCTTCACATTTTGGTTGAGAAAAATCACAGAGATAATCGCCTAGTTCATGCAGTCACTGGTTGACATCATTCTTCATGCTCCTTGTGCCATGTGGAGTACTGCTCACTTAACTCACATTAACTGGCTCCAGCTTTGGACTTCTACTTCCCACTCTCCCAAGGATCTTGTTGCAGTGGGTGGATCGTGATAAAAAAGCAGAGCTGAGAGCAACTAAGCAATCTCTGCATGGTGTCACGCTCCACTTCCAGGAAAGAGATGCTTTCTTAAGCAGCAGACTACAGCCATAATGAACAAGGAATGTCTTGCAGTCAAGCAGTTCTCCATTGCAGGATATGGAAGGAGCTTTGACGAGGGCTGGTGGTCATGTTGGGTTGCTGTGGGGTATGGAGAACTGCAAAGACAGAGTAGCCACAAAGGAGAAGTAGCATGGGAGAGCTCCTGCAGAACTAAATTTCTTTTTTTGCATAATCTGTGGCAGCACTAAAAGCACCATTGCTTGTTTATCTCTTCTGGAAGTGGATTAAGCTAAACTGAAGGATGGTATGCAGAGTTCAGTGTCCTCACAGGGAGTTCGTGCAGAAGAGCTATTGGTCTCATACTCTTTGCCCTCAACACTCACTGCTACATGTGGTAGGGAGATTGCAACAGCAAAGAGAAGGAATAAAAGGGAAAGAACCATCCTTTTTGATGCCTGGTGGTGAGAGAAAGCCATTTTCAAACAGAGCAACGGGCATAGGAAGAGAGAGTATTAATTCCTCTCCATTAAAGATCTGGAAAAGCCTTGTGAACATTTCCTTTCCTGCATTATTAACAGTTCTGCAGGGTGATATCATCGGGGCCTTTTCCAAACTCAGAGCGTCTCAGACATTACAACACCAGGTTTTGGCTGCTACTACATATGACCAGCTACACCCACCCCAGCCCCCTCCCTGCAACACCCCCAGAGGGACCAGTGAACCCCCACTGCCAGACCCACCAGACCTCTGTTCAGCATCTTAGCAGTCACAAGCCTTCAAGATCTCATCCCTGGACACTGTACCTATACCTATGCAAATGCCCTCAAAAGCAGCTCAGCTAAAAATAGACTCTAATTGCTCCAAAGCGCCTAACATTCTGAGTCCCACTGTTTTTAAGACCAAGAAAGCAAGTAGCTCATGATGCCAGGCACCAGGATGCTGACAGGTAGGTTTGGGAGTAGGAAGAGGAAGGAGGAGAGCAGGTGCCTCTGAAGGATATCTCCAACCAGGCCAAGGTCAATGCAAAGGTCCATTTCCCTAGTGCTGCAGAGCAAATTCTCAGCAAATTAACAGGTCCCAGTTGAAAAACTGCTCTTGGCAAAGCTACTTGCAAGCTGGAGGAAGGAGAGCAGCTCTTTCTAGTGCTCAGCAGTTATGTGCTCACATTCTGCACTCCAGAACCTCTGTTGCACATATCTTGATAGTTGCAGCTCTCCCCTAGGTATGGTGGGGCTCATGTCCAAACTAGCTCTGCACCAGCATAAAGAGGAAATGTCTCCACTGACATTAATGAAATTAGCCCAGAGTGTCAAATTAGGCCAAGGGAGAGCAGAATCTGAGTATGGTGGAGATTTGCAGCAATAGAGCAGCCTACCAGCACAACAGACAAAAACACTTTGTCAGCGAAGAGGTTTTAGTTTCAATTTGTCCAAGAATCACAAAAAAGAAGCAGTCATTTAAAACAATGCCTGAGCTGGGTTCCTCAAAATAGTGGAAGTTTCGTTTAGTGCTTACCCCAAGCAGTGTGTTAGCAACGCACCCAGGGCGCCTTCTGTAGAGAGAAAAAGTGCCAAAGGCAGAAGAAAAATAAACAAACCAAATGCCTGGGCTGTTCCACTGGCCAGCACAGATGTCAGATTTGTTGTTAATAATGCCGATGGTTTGACCTGCTTCCCTGCCTGCAGTCATGCCCAGGAAGGTGTGAGGAGCCCCAGCGCTGCAGACAGCATGTGCTTGAAATGTCCCCCAGTGGGTTTGCACGACAGCCTGGCAGCTCTGCTCTACAGATGTGCTCTGTCAGTATAAAACATCCCAGGGCTGACAGCCTGCTCCCAGCAGCCTCATCTACTCCCCCTTATGCTTAAGGATCACAGAATTGCAAGGCTTTCTTCTGTTTACTGTAAGGACATGTTGCCTGGATTCTTTTTGGATGGAAACTCTCCGCTACATTGCTCTCTAGCAACCTTAGTCAAGGTTCCCCAGAGTTTTTTCCAGCCCACCAGACAGTTTAGTTGCTCCAAAACAAGACTGGGTTAGTTCAAATACAGTATTTGGTCCAATGGCTGAGCTACATTCCTGCTAGGATATTGCCCTCAGTATCACCACTCTGCCTATTTAGCAAGCAGTCCCTGGATAAGAAAGACAAGTGCATGCCAGAAGTTACTAGGTTCAAAAGCAAACTAACCACAAAGGTCCCAAGCTGGCAGCCTTTCACCAGGAAGAGATCTGCTCCTAAGGCTCTGCTATTCCATCTCTCTGGCAGCTTTCTGCCGCTATTGTTTCCCCTCTCTCTCTCTTCAGAGATTTGTTTTAGTACTGACAGGGACACTGCAAGGACCTTTCTTTCCTTTCTCCATTCTAAGGCACTTCCTTCTCTCTCTTTCCCACCCTCTGTGTAGACAAGAGGGCCCATTTCCCTGTAGTGATTAATTCCTTTTGGCCCTTACAACTCTGAAGAGATTTTCTGTTACTGCTGGTTTTGTCCCTCTCTGATTCAGCATGCACCTTGCATCATACAAAACAGCTCCAAGTACTTCCCACTGGGAATATGGGTTAAAATCCAGCCTGAGTTCTCACAGCAGACAGTCAGAGAAGAACACAGTGGATAGAGGTAAAGGAAAGTACATGGATGCCAGTGTGCAGCACTGGTAAATGCATAACTTCCCTACTTTAAAAGAGATGTTGACCACTGGGGAATGGAGGAAGAAGAGAGACTGCAATGGCTGAGAGCTGCACTATTTGCCCCACAGTAAGCTCAGCCTGTTTAGCATCTTGAACATTAGAAGAAAGTGTCTTTATTCCACTGTAATCCCAGAGAGTAAACATGGAGCACTCAAAAAGTCTTTAATCTCCTGAAGAAAGGAAGAACGCGAACCACAGCCGGATGCCATTACCAGGCAAACTCTGATTAGAAATAAAACACTGTTTTGTAGAGTGTGGCTGATCAATCCATGCACATGGTAGATTCCCTGTCTCCATTGGATTCTGCACTGAGGCTGGTTAACCTCCCAAAAGCACTGCTGGCAAACCCATATTATTGGGTGTGGGACAGAGGTAACTACTTGAAATGAAGGGGCCAGTCTTACACAAGAGGTGAGGCTGGATGATTGCCTGTCAAAGCTGGGGAGTTTGTGAATTGCCAGAGCTCTTGTTTTGCCTGTGGCATTTCTGTAAACCTGCCACTGGTGCTGGTTCAGTGCTGGCATGTGTCCTGGAAGCACACCTTCTCCAAGCTGTTCATTGTTCCAGGTCTGCCAGAGACTGAATTTATTCCCCTGCCTCTGGCAAGAAAGTTTCAGCTTTCCTTGTATAACCTTGCAGAAGCAGAGAGCATGGCAAACAGAGGGGGCTGGCTACACCCTGGAACCACAGACAAGTGCCCATGTGCTCCAGATCCAGAGAGGAGGGTGGACAGTCAAGGTGACCCCAGAGTCACAGAGCACACGGCCAACTCAGCAAATCAGCTCAGATGACACGCATTGCAGTGTGGCACAGATGAAGGAGGAACTCCCAAGGTATGCAAATAATCTCTAGGATCCACTGACAACAGCTGTACAGCAGATCACCTTGCAAAACTGAGCTACAGCTCTCCCAGAGTAATGGAGTAAGGTGCTCCAAAAACTATGGTTCCTGCTTGGGTATGAGGCTGTTTATGCCCCTCCTGCCCACCCACCTGCTCCGCCCCAAAAAAAAAAAGCAGACATAAGGCAGTGGGTCCATGAAGCTTCTGCATAAGCAGTACCCAAAAGAAACTTCAGCTGCTATGTAGCACCTGCCCTGGTCTTTGTTGATCCACAAACGTGATGCAAGGGGACAGCATATATAGACAAGACAATGAAGACTTCCCACAAAAAGAAGCCATGCCACCTTGGAAACTTGCCAAGAGCTGATGGGTTGCACCTAAATCCCTGCAAAGTCCCTCAGGATGCAGGCATTGCTTTCAAGCAACAAGCCTGATTAAAGAAGAGCTTAGAAAATGGAGCCAATCAAGTGAGTCTTGTACTTGAGTGCATGAAGCTACAGAGAGGTGTATCTAAATCTTCACCCATGAGCACAGACTGTCAAGGTTTCTTTCCTGTATTAAGAAACACAAGCTGGTCTAGGTAAGGATCTTGGAACACAAGAAAACAGCAGGTGAGCCAATTTCCACACTTATGTCCCCTGTCTTTGAATGCCTCTCCCACATGACATTAATCCTGGCTTCCTCTTCCCACCTCTCCCATCCCTGGTTCTGGCTAGTTCTGATGCATGTGTGTGCTGCCAGTGGTACTAACACACATACCCTGCATATACAGGGTGCCTGGACATCCCTGGACAGTTTCCAGACCAGGGTCCAAACCAGCTGCACTCTCCATGTCTTTTCCATGGCATGGCACTGAACCAGGCCTGATTCTTCTGTCCAGCTGTAGAACTTCACAAAACTTGCAAAAATGTAACAACTTTGGGAATTTCTGCTCTTCTCTCAAATTTGGTTGAAACTGTTCCACATGTTCAAAAGATTACATAAACTTTGTCACCTTAGGAAACCGTCCAAAACCAGCCAAGAGCCTCATACACTACATCCACAGCCCTACAGGTATCTTGCTGCAACAGAACGGGACAAGAAGGTGCCCTTTGTGCATGAAGCACAGGCAGTTGTCTGCCACTGGTGCTTTGTTGCCTTTTCAGCTGACTTGCACATTGTAATGTGGACAAGAAATAAACTGCTTATTAAGCAGCAACCCCAGGTTTGTCTGGTTTTGCTAATGGTGAATGTCGATCCTCACTGAGATGATTCATGAGTTGACACTATTTTCTGTTCTCCCCTTCTGGCTCTAGCCAGAGCTCTGATATCCCTGGCTCACAGCCAGGGTGCAGGGTGAGTGTCTCTCACTTGTTTATAGCAGGGCTGGGGGATGTTTAAATGAAGGTGGCGATGGGAATCTTGGGAACTTTACAGCACACGTAACTGCAGCTACAATCCTTCCTGCAGCTGACAAGTTCCACTCAGGCCAGAGTATAGAAATTTCTTTATCTAAAGAGAAATCCATTGACCAGCTACTTCTGTAAATGAAGGCACTCTCAGGGATCATACTAGTTCCAAAGCAAATTTTAAAACCATAATCACTCATGGCCTGATCTTTAAAAGGCAAGAGTCCAAATCAAAAACTATGTGTGCAGCTGCAGGCTTAGTAGACACACGCAGCTACCATGATTGCCTGCAAAAATAAACACTTTGGACAGGAGAGAGAGAGTCCGGCCACACCTCTGTGGTGAGAGCAGATCCCTGCTGAACTGCGCAGCTTCAGTGGTGATGGTGTCAGAGCACAAATCCAGCTTTAAAATAAAAAATTCTCCAGTCATTATTTTAGTAACGAAACCTTACAGATTATTACTAAAGCTAAAAGGATTTGTTTAGATGCATGCTGTGTTTCACTGTGAATGTTTATTTTCTTTCAGCACTTCATTCAGCTTGGACAATGACAGCAAGCTAATTAGTTTCATATTTGTCCATACTTTTAAGCCTTTATCCTTGACAGGATTTCATGACTGCAATACCAAGACTGTAAGCATGATGAGCAAAGGCATGTTTAATTTTTTTGGAAAAAGTCTAAAAGTCTTCACTTGATCACTTATTTTGTCTATCATCAAGTGATTCCAATAAGTTTTCTACTAGCTAATAATTATAGTAGAGGGCCAAAACTGACCTGATCATGTTTCCTTACCAAAACCAAACCAAAACAAAACAAAAAAACCAACCAACAACAACACCAAAAAAGCCTAGCTTAGGAAACTGAAATGCTTGCAAGCAAAAAAGCTCTTGGACCTCTTGGAGTTAGAGGAAGAGGAATCAAATCTGACATGATACATTATTAATTTTTAATGCCTTACAACTTGAAGGTCAGTGGTATACTTGATGCTTGGATGGGTACCAAATACCAACACCCAGCAACATCATACCTATCTATGTTTGCAGTTCACAACAATATACACATTTAGGGGTTCTGCAGGACTGTCTGTTAATGACCCTTTTGAAGGAAACCATTTGGGTTCCTTACAAGAGAGTCTCAAACCCAGGACTCTGGGATACCCCTAGTCAAACAATGCACTGGAGTGCCTGAAGCTCATTTTTGCAAGGGCAGTTCTGTCTGAGAGTGCAGCTAAGCACTGGTTCAGTGCTGAACTGCTTATTTTCTGGGAATGCAGCATTAAGCACAGGATCCATCATTGGGAGCAAGTGTACCACACAGGACCATTTAAGAAGAGAAAGAATCTGAAAGACAGAAGGAGCTGGACAGCAGCATGCTCTAACTGCTGCATGTTTCCCACACTGACATCACCAGCACCACTGGCAGGAGCAGTGGCATAGCAGCCTGGGTGCTGAATGTTGCCTTATTTAAAGGTCTCAGTTCACCTTACTAGGGACCTATAATTGCTGGGGAACTCCTGGAGCAGAGCTGGGTTCTAGCCACCACACAGCACCCTCAAAGTGCCAACATGGATCTGAAGTAACCTCCCCCCAGAGACCCCCCAGGGCTCTTGGGATCTTAGGGGGAAAGGCTATTTCCTATAGGGACAGGACCGAGGGTATTTAGAACAGGCTCTTACCACAGATGGATTCGCAGAGATGGTTTTATTTCAGGCCTCCTTGGGGGGTGACAGGCGAGGCAGGAGAGCAGGGCGAGTGGCCAGGGCAGGATGGTAAGAGAGGCCGCGGTAAAGAGCGCGTGGTAAAGAGCCCCGGTGGTAAAAAGACCTGGTGGTAAAGAGGAAGAAGCAGGAAGTCTCTAGGGTTGTATGGACCCTCTGGAATAGATAAGTTGGCTCTCTGCCAATCCAGGTTTAGGGGGAAGGTTTTTGGGGTAGAGGAACAAACCATGTGGCTATCTCTTACAGGGGTTCAGGGGGAAAACCTTTTCCCCCTTAGAGGAATACAACATGGATCAAGTAATTCCACAGGACAATTCTGAGCTACTCCTCCCTGGATCCACACTAGTGACTCCCCATAAAAGCCAGTGTCCCACCTCCCCTTCCCTCCCACAATTACCCTGTATCAATTTTATTTTCTTCTTTCTGCTTCCTTCCCATATTCTGCCCCAGCTTCCATATCTCCTCTTCAGTAGTTTCTACTGGTGGACAGCCCTGTTACCTATCAACACCAACCTTTTGAAAAGTAAAAGCTCCATATAACTATATCACAAGCAACTAGAGATCCTACATTGCATCCATGCAAAACTTAGAGAGCAGCAATTGCTGCTCTCATTAGATAAATCACAAGAGCTGATCCATGCACTGGAAACAGCTGCCTATCTGCATATCAGCAGGCTTGGGGCTGTTGTTGTTGCACCACATTGACCTGTGCCATTGGTGTGGCCAAATCGCTCGGCTCAACAGATTAGCCACAACAGCCACACAGCTGGTAAGTCTTACCAAGCAAAGTCACAGTGCCAGGGTGACAGGCTGCATGTGAGATGAAGCCAGGTAAATATGTAACAGCTGAGACTGGGGATAACTTGGAAAGAAAGTCTACCTCAGCATCACAGGGATGGGAAGCTGCTGAAGCTCTAGAAAAAAACAGTCCCTCTGACTTGCCTAAAACCCCCTAAATCTTCCTTCTCTGCTGAAGTCTAAAATAAAGAAGAACAGGAAAGTGGGTTCCTTATAGCAGAAAGCAAGAGACAAAATTCCCCTCACAAGAAGTGCAGTATTTTCCACACTGGTGACTGTCTTATCATGGAAAGACATCTGAGACACTTCATTAGTCACTGCCTGCAGTTTGCCTCCTTAAACATGTCCCCAAAGCAGTAAAGACCAAAAATAAAATGTGAAAAGAGGAATCTCTCTATCTCCTCAAAAATGTGGAATTAACTGGAGTGTCAGTTTAGATACCATGCAAAGCATTTTCTTTGTATAAGTTACAATATTTTCATCTGCTACTTTCATCTGCAAATAACTCCCTTAGAACAGGAGCCAGGTCCAGAACTGCACTACTAAAAAGGCTCAGAAGTAGTTTTCTTCAAACGGTGTCTTCACTAGTAAGTCCAAATCCTGAAAATAATTTAAAGCTGCCAGTTCTCACTGGAGCTTCTCTCACAAGTTTGAAGATGTGCTGGTAAAGAAGCACACATGCTGAAAGCTGTGTGCTGGATGTGAGTACTCAAGGTCCTACCAACTGTGCCCCTAAAGGGGACTGCAAGTCTTCACTGGCAGGGTCAACAGAGACCACTGGGAGGAGCCAGAAGAATGGAGAAAGGAGGGATGGAAGAAGGTACTGTAGTGCCTAAAATACTTCTTTGCAAATCTGACTTGTATTTAATTAAAATGTTAAGAACCAATAAGGTAGAGGGCAGGTACTGACCTGTCAAATTTCTCCTAGACCCTAGTCTGCAAATACAGCATCAACCCATGCATGAGATAAACAAAAATGCCAAGTGAAGTATGGGAAAAGGCTCAGTATCTTTTCTGTGCTCTGACAAGGGGCAAAATCATTATGTGAGTCTTCTAAGCTCACTGGCATTCTGTGGTTCTTATCGGTCACACACTCATTACTTCAAAATCAAGGAATAAAATTGAAATTGCCCTTCCAGCTCTGGCAAAAACTGCATGTGAAAATTAGAGTTGTTTAGGCTGGAAAAGACCCTTAAGATCATTGAGTCCAACTACAAACCCAGAACTGCCAAGTCCACCACTAAACCGTGTCTCTAAAAACCACATCTACATGTCTTATAAATGTCACCTCCTGGGATGGTGACTCTAACATTTCCCTAAGCAGCCTGTTCCAATGCTTGACAACCTCTTCAGTGAAGAAATTTTCCTAATACCCAATCTAAATCTCCCATGGTGCAATTTGAGGTTATTTCCTCAAGTTTCCTGTTGCTTGTTACTTGGGAGAGGAGACTGACCCCCAGTTCACTATGACCTGCTTTCAGGAAGTTGTAGAGAGCAAAAAGATCTCCCCTGAGCCTCCTTTTCTCCAGGCTAAACAACCCCAGCTCCTTCAGGTGCTCCTCACAGGACTTCTGCTTCAGACCCTTCAGCAGCTCCACTGCCCTTCTCTGGATACGTTTGAGCACCTCAGTGTCTTTCCTGTTGTGAGGGGTCCAAATTTGACTCATGACTCAAGATGTGGCCTTACCAGTGATAAGCACAGGGAGACAATCCCTGCCCTGGTCCCGCTGGCCACACTATTTCTGACACAAACCGTAATGCCACTGGCCTTCTTGGCCACCTGGGCACAGCTGGCTCATGTTCAGCTGCTGTTGACCAGCACCCCCAGGCCCTTTTCTGCCGGGCAGCTTTCCAGCCATTCTGCCCCCAGCCCGTAGCACTGCCTGGGGTTGTTGTGGCCCAAGTGCAGAACCTGGCACCTGACCTTGTCCAACTTTGTACCATTGGCCTCGGCCCATCAATCCAGCCTCTTCAGATCCTCCTTGCAGCACCTTCCTAACCTCCAGCAAATCAACACTCCCCCCAGCCTGGCATCATCTGCAAACAGAGGGAAGGGGTCTCCAGAGTCAGTCAGACCTATCAGAGCAGCCAGATAGTTTGGCAAGGTTAATTCACCTGTCCTGGCAATGACCTACGGTCAGCTCTTGCTCGGACATCCCTCCGTGTGACTGAAGGAGAACTCGAGCAAAGCCAGGCTGCAGAGCACGCTGGCGGAGCTGAGAGGCAGCTGTCCGCCCCGTGCTCCCCCGGGCTGTGGGAGTGCAGCGGCGGGGCTGGCTGTCTCTCTGTCCGTGCCGTGCCCCGGCCGTGCCCAGCAGCCCCAGCTCCGGGGCCATGCAGCANGCCGTGGGAGACCGCCACGGCACCTCCGCACGGGAACGGGATGGTGGTCGCCTCATTTCAGGCGCCACGAGTGTCCCCACGCCCTGGACACGGCACAGCAGTGACATGGTAATGCCACCGTCTCCAGCCAAGCCTTCCTGCCTCCTCTCACTTCTCCCTGAGCCAGGAGCACTCTGCAGGCAGACAAATTTCTTCTTCCTGGACTTCCCGTTCAGAAGAGCAGCAGCCCCAGCTGTATCAGAGCAAAGGGCTTTGTTCGCTCAGCCGCTGCAGGTTCCTGGCTTTTGTCATCAAATCTTCATTGTGGGTACTCATCAAGCCCCAAACGAGTGTGATTTGCTAAACTGCAAGGCCTGGAGTTCACTTGGAGAGCAAACATTCTGCCATTGGACCAAGTGTGTTCAATTTTGTATGACAGCCTCCACCAGCACAAAGACTAAACCTCTACTTCAGCACCTACAATGCCCTCAGTGCTCTGCAGCCTCAAAACAGGATCCAAGGAGCTTCCAGAAAGGAAACAGGGCAACAAACATTGCAAAGAAGGAAAGAGAAAGTGATGAATCATTTTCGTGGTAAGCTAACACACATGAATTGATCAGCTACAAATTTCTGGGGTGGTGGAAAGCTGTACAGGTGCACAGCACTCCCCACAGCTGGCAAGTCACGGTCTCTGCAGGACAGCAAGCTGTGAGACACATTATCAGCCTCAACACAAAAAAGATTTGCCGTTTTCCTCACCACCCTTCTCCCACAGGGCAGCCTGTAATTCCCAGATGCAGCTAACAGCAGTCAGTTATCTGGAAATGACTAGCTGCGGTTTCAGGCTATGATATATGGCACTCACTGGTAACCCTTCCCTCCCTCTCTCCATTAATAATCCTCCTCCCTCCAGTTACCAGAAAATACAGCAGTGCTGCCTTCTGCCTGCTCCTCTCTCCTCCCTCCAGTCTACTCCTTTGGAGAATTGGCTCCACAGCTGGATTGTAACATAATCCAGCTGTTCCTATGACAACATGCTGGCAGTGGGCAGAGATGACGCCAGTGCGCAGTGTTGGCCCATTCACTACCAACACCCAACTCTGTTTTGGTTTGGGAAGCATTTGTTTTTCTATGCAGGCAGCTCTGCCGAGTACATTTCTGAAGGCCGGAGGGGCAGGAGGAGCCACAATCGCAGAGATGCCAAGAAAGTTGCTGGCTCTGTGATTTACCCTTGTTTTGGTTTGGCTTTTTTTTTTTTTTTTTCCCCCAGCTCTATCTGATGTGTAGATAAAAACCCCTCCAGCAACCTTGCAGTTGCACACAATCTTTGCAAGACTTGATCCAGTGCCTGATTTGAAAGGCACAGTACAAGACTTTGCATGTCAGGCTTCCACAGGAAAGAAAATCCAAAAGCCTTGGGTAGAATCAATAGGGACCACATAGTCTTTATTTTAATATCTTGCTTGTCAGCAGAAGGTTTTCAGGATAGAGGGAAGCAAAGGAAAAGCTTGCTCCGTGTAAAGCATTAGCCAAACACCTGGCTGGACTCACCCAGCCTTTCCAGCTCTGACAGGAGCTAGCTCATGTACCGAGGGATTTGGGCAGAGGCCATTAGCAGGAGCAGAAGGACCTTCCTGTCAGGCTCAGCAAACAGAGGAGGCTGCTTAGGTACTGCAGCTATTAAACTTGCTCAGCAAAGCCAGCTCCTTCAGAGTTGCTGGGATAATTCTGCATACATAGCTTGGCAACTCCAAATATCCCTTATCCAATATCCCTTCCAAAGTGAAGGTCAGGAATATACCTGACATTCCTCAGGAGAGGAAGACAATTTCTCAAGGACTATTGCCCTCACAAGGTAACTCAGCACAACAAAATGCCCTTGCTCCTAGCATCAACAAAACAATAGGCAACATTTGTTACTGCCTGTACTTTTCACTATGCCTCCATTTTTATTCTGGAGGACTTGAGAACAGAGCAGAGTGTAAGANAACAAACTGCGCGCCTCTCCCTCCCCCTGGCTCCCAGACCCAACACCAAAGGCACACAGGGCCCAACACAAACCCAACAGACGACTGGGGTTACAAACATCATGTCACCCCAGGACAACAGGTGAGACTGTAGCTGAGTAAGTCCTCCACACTACAAGTGTAACAGTGGCAATTTCTATTGCACAGCTGCAACCACTGCAATGGTTGTCTGGTGGCAGTGACCAGAGCTCACACTGCTCCTCCGTCAATGTGCCGAATGTCAGCAGGTAGGGGTGAAGAAAGATGGTCCCTGGCAAGAAAATGAAATAGTGAAAGTGGTTATGTTGTTTTTGAAGAGAGACCTCCATGAGCCTCTCTGGAGACAGGACACAAATGGCCAATCTACCCAAACAAGTGCAACAAAGGGATTGTATCTCAAATTACTTCAGGGTTAGTTCTCTGATCTGGCATGGTGAGCATCTGGATATGGCAGATTGTTTGGTACAAGGGAAGTCAAGAGATCAGATTAGCTTAAATCTATATGTGTTTCCTAGATGAGAGCAATAAAAGAAAAACAACTAGAAGGATGACAATTTCTGTCATAGTTCTAAGGAATTGCCTTAGAAATTGCAGACCCAACAGCCTCCTGTGAACCCTTCAGCCTCAGTGCCACCTGAACATCCAGCACAGTAATTACAGCAAGACACCCCTTCCAGGATCTAGTCTCTGTCAACATTTTGGTATTGGACTCTCTCACTGGCCCAAGACAGGCTTAACCCATAATCTAAGTTCTTCCTGCAGAGCTCAAAGAGTCAAAAAACAGTAAAATAAACAAAAGCCAGGCTCTTCCCCTGACTAACACAGCCTGTGGTAGTCCAGGCCCCTTGTGTGGTGTGCTTTAGTCTTCAGCACTTCTCACAAATGCCGGGTCCCAGCCCCACAGCCCCTGCCGGATCCCACTTTACAGTCTCTCTAACTTTTTACTATTTCCTAGGGCAAAATCTGATAAGAGGTTTCCAGGCCCCTGGTCTATATGGTGTTTGGAGGAACAGACCACTCTATTCAAAGCTTCATTAGATAAACTAGACTCAATATCAGCACTTGTACATATTTGAGAGGATTAAGAATAAGATTTCATCAAAAGGTATTTCAATTATGAGACTGCACAGCAGATACACAGCAAGGCAAAGGACTCTGAGAGCAAGTCTGGCCATGCATCAACAACCTGTCCATCCCATGAAAAGTCTACCTGTCCCCCCCAGGAAGCACCCTTGTGAGGCTTGGCAGTCGTGGGAAAGCAGATTGGTGAGAGGAAGGAGGGCAGCCTGAGAGCAGTGTCAAAGCAGATGGGAGATGGGATCAGGTGAGTGACTAGGAAAGGGGTTTTATGGAGAGGACTAGAGGGTCCTGCAAAAGCAGACTGCTGCACTGGGGATGGAGTATCAACTCTTTGGTTCTGATTAAGCCAATAATTGACTTTAGTTAAGCTTGCAATGCCACCTACCCCAACAACTAAACTTAGAGACAAATTAGTGAGATAGGCACATATTTGCCTTATGAATAATGAGGTGGGTTGGAAACTGTCTAGACCACCACACTCCAAGTCAGTCGGCAGTACAAAGCCCAAGTGACAACCAGTGGACTCTAGTGGCGTCTCTTAAGGCTCAGTACTCTATGATGCCCTTAGTAACATTCTGAATGGTGTGACAAAGCTTACAAACAATGAATTAATGCACAACACCAAATCAGGGGTAGTGTCTGACATGAACTTAGAGACTAGTGCTACCACTTGGAGGAATCCAGATAGGCTGGAGGAATGGCTGATAACAATTTCATGAAAAAAAAAATCAAATGCAACTCCCTTGCCCAGGAGAGAATAACTCCATAAAACAGTACTGGGTGCCACCTGGCTGAGGAGCTACTTCACTGAAAAAGTGTTTGGCATTTGCAAAAACTTTGGGAAAGCAGCAAGGAAATACTAAGGCTTCAGAATATGTCCCCAAGATCCTCTTTGTTTACCATACAACTGATCAAACACTAGATCAAGTTGCCCAGAAATGTTGTAGAAACCCCATTCCCAGGGATATCCAAAATCCAACTGGACAACACGGTGGGCAACGCACTCTTGTTGGACCTGCTTTCAGCCGGTGGCTGGAGTAAGGACCTCTGGGGTCAGAGCGCCCTGATTCTATCCTCCTCAGTTGGGACTAGTCGCCTCTGCTTTTCTCCCCCAGTGCTCATCTTCCCGGAGACCAGCAGGGAGCAGTGAAAGGCGAGGAATGAAGACTTACCCACCAGACCAGCAGCATTCCTGCAAGGCTGCAGACACATGCCGGGACCGCCCAGCGCTGAAGTTCTGAATGCCCAGCCCAGGGAAGCGGGGAAGAGCCCCGGCCAGCCACCGGCCAAGAAAGGGCAATGTGGGATGTGCCCCCGGGGTGCGGGCACGGCCGGGAGCGCCGGCGGGGAGCGGGGACCTGCCGTGGGGGCCGAGCAGACGAGGGAGAGCGCGGGTGGCGACTCTCTCGGGGACCCGGCCAAGGGACGCAGAGGCCAGCGGTGTTTCCTATAGCCGGGGGGTCGGGCGGAGTGGGCTGCCCAGCTGGCTGCACCTACTGGTGCCAGCCCACGAGCCTGATCCCCAGAACTCCCGAGATCTTCCCGATATTGCTGCTGTCAGCCTTGGACGTTGCTTGTTGCTTGTTGCTTCAAACGTCTGGTACTACAAGGTTCATATTGCACAACGGTCCTCCTTGATCTCGAGATATAAACACATGCTTAAGAAAAACCAAAATTTAAATTCTCACATAACCACATGACTCCAGGCACTGGGATGATGAAATCCCAAGAAGCATCAAGACTCTTCCACTGAAAAGGGAGCTGCCAAAACCCAAGAGACACGGGCCATTTTACTAGTCAGCTTTGCTACAGCTCAGGGTAGTGCTCACATCCATTGTGCAAATGAACACCAAGGCCACAAAGACATTTGCATGGTGCTGTCTGTTCCAGTATAAACTAAAGCATGTTGATTTAAACTATAGATCTTTATCCACAAATGACACTTATGGAAAATCAGACACAGGACAAAAATAAACCCCAGCAAATGGATGTCTTGGGACCCCAAAAAATCTGGGTTTAGAGGTGGCTGAACTTAGAAGTGCTGCCTCAGGGGTCTAACTCTGGGGTGGATGACTAAGACTGGGGTGATTGCAGGCATTCCCAGCTAAGTCTCTTGACCCTGCTCTCCTGCCCTGGGCTAACACACCTGTTCAGGAGAAGGAGAAGAAGAATGGGAACATCAGTCCTTGTCACTGGGCATCAGGAAGCTCTGCACAAGCCCCTTTCCAGTCACTTGGTTAGCTAATAGCTCATAGCATGGGCAAGGGTACAGCACAGGCTGTCAGCCAGGAAAGCTAGCAATGCACTGTAGACAGCAAAGACAGTATTTTAAATTGCTAGTTAGATCTGTCAGAGCATGACATCCAGATCTTAGAGATGCTCATACATATACATAGAGACATTTCATACATCTGGAGTAGTTCCTTGCCACAAACCCTGTGTGTTACCACTGAGGTGCTTTCACACACACCACCAGGGCATTACTTGGCTCTCCGTGACACAGCTGATCCAGCCATTCATACACTCAGTGCATCAACAAAGGTTGGAAGGGGTCTCTGAAGGCCACCCTTCCCATCCCTGCTCAAAGCAGAGTCAGCTAGAGTGGGTGGCTCAGGCCCTCAGCCAGTCAAATTTTGACTACCTCCAAGGCTGGAGGTTCTACAGCCTCTCCAGGCAACATGCTCCAGTGTTTGACCACTTTCATGGTAAAACATAAGGATTTTAGTGCATACTCTGAAGAGTGAACACTCCAAACTGAACTTAGGCAAATCACTTAGGTCCTGGATACGCTGTTCCACAGGAATTTATACAGTTCTGTGGCTGCAGCACTTGACTGGTTCTGCAGTAACTTTGGTCAGGGATTCAGAGCAGCCTAACTCCCTCACATAAATATATTCATTGTACCAGTGTAACTTCCTGAACCGTTTAACTGAGAGGTCAGGCAAGTAACTGTGTACAAGCCAGGAATAAAACAGAATAACATGAATGAGAGCAGATGAGATAGCAGGACCCCACATGAAGATTGACTTAAGATCTCCTGAAATTGTAGCTTCTCTGCAGTAATGTAATATTGGCCTTTGCAAGGGACACAATTTTCCAAAATTTGGAGAATGAGCTCCCTAAGGGCTAAGGACCCTGCCAGTTCAGACTGCAAGCTATGCTGCTTACACCTGGAGCACAAACACATTGCACCACAAAATCTGCTGGGGAGAGGAGAGGGGAACAAACCACACATTTGTGTATTAGTCACTTTTGAGGTTAATGGGAAAGTACTCAGATGCTGCTTTGAGTGGTTCATGGTAAGCTGCAAACTAGAACAGAACAATCATTAGTGCCCATAAGGAGCTCCAAGATCCTCAAGTGGAAATCATTATATAATAAATACTTCATTCTCTTAAACACAGATGATTATTTCAGTGCATAAGGTATCTTAAAAGGAAATACAAACCTTTGCTTAAGAGTCAGAGCTGGTCTTTACCACATTCTATGCCCGATCACCTGCAGGGCACAAGCTGTCATGCAATATCCAGTAATTAAGCTATATTTATTACAAGATTGGAAGGTGTGAGGTCATTCCCTGTGCTAGTACACGTGCCTTAAGTTAGCTATGATAATCATTCTCACATGCACCCAACTGATGTTTAGGCCTTCAGCCACAGTTACTCTCTGACAATAAAACAGCAAGTGACAAAGTGGCACAGAGTGGAAGAATATTGCTGACTTTGGTCATAAAGTGATTTGGAAAAAAGAGATTTTGCTCAGTTTTACTGCATGGAGTTACACTCTATTCCATATATCCAGCAAATGGAATAGGTTGGCACTTTTACCCCAAACACAGAAGTATCACCATTCCAGAACCATCTCATTGGTTCTAGAACCATCCTTACCTACTCTTTAGGGAATAAGCAAATAAGTTGCATTTGTTTTGGCATGAAAATACTTCCACAATAAAATCTTTGTCAAATTATAGGTTTTTAAAGATATGGAAAAAAACCCTCAATTCTGAAGTGCTAAAGCTTTCTTGGCAAATCTTGACTTATGTTAATGACATATGACTATATGACAGGTTTATGAAGAAGCCATGTTAATACTATTTTGGTGTAATGAGCAAGAGTCTTGCATTTCTGTAGTGCTTTTCTGCAATAAGGACTAAAACAACAACAAAAAGAATTTCATTAGGTCTTGACTAAATATGTTAGGACTAAGATCCAGTGAAGTATTTGCCCTTGGAACCTAAAGGTATGTAGATATGGATAAAACTTTTCTCAACTAAATGTTCCTAATCAGGATCATCCCTTCTGAGGGATGAGCCATAGGTAGCTCATGTGGCTATTATTCTGTGGCTCTTAAAGTGTGGAAACAATCCCATCAGCTTGCCATGCCCCTTGACCTAGCTCCCAGACAGAAAAAAAGATCTTGAAAATATGCATCCCAGTAGAATAACATGTTTCCATGAGTGTTTTTTCACCATGTTTCCCACCAATTACAACTATTTATCTGCCATTCAGTGAAAAAATCAGTTCATATTTCCCTTAAATCCCACTTCATATTTAGGATGATTTGGAGATCATTTATCAAATGCTGCAGTCACTGGGATTCCTTTTGGAGTGCTGAACATGTTACACAACCCTTACAACAAGGTAAATCCTCTAACCTGCCAGAGCTTGTTTATAGCCTGACACAGGCAGCATCTACAATGCCAAGTGAAGCTGGGCCAGGAACTGTTCCGTGGTGGAAGGGCTGGGCAGTCACTCACCACATCCACAGTACTCAGCACCTGGCTGGTGGTCACCTCCAAACTACACATGGTTTTAAGTATTATTTCAGGAGTGTTATTTCAAACAGGCAGATTTTAATAAAAGAGAGCTTGTGCCATAGCCCAGAGGGATGATTTACAACATAAAGCTAAAGGACTTGTCCTATGCCACAGCATAGAAGTGTGTTTGACAGTATGAAACCTGCTGGGATGTTGCTGGATCACCCAGAAGAGTGGAGAGGGTCCAGTCTCAGTCTTGCTCACTGCTCATTGGACACATGCTACCCTCTGAACTACACCCAACTGTCATCTTGGAGATTGCTGGTTGACACGTGCCAAAACTGTTTCAGAAACCAGAATTATTACTGTGTAGTAGAGCACAGTGGAAAAGCAGGAGACAAATGCCCAAGCTTGAGTCCTACCCTCTTTGATTCAGCAGCACAGGCATAGCCAAGGTACCTGTCAATACCAAGCTTGTGGCACCTGGAAATTGCTGACAAATAGCAGCAAAAAACCACAGCCATGTTAGGGGCAGGGGGGAGGGAAAAGAATGAAGAGGATGGGAGGATCTGAGAGGCCCATAGATAGTTAAAGCTTTGAAGAGCTGAATTCTTTGAAAGTCTTGGAGCGAAATCCTTATCTGTGCTGAAACCCCATTCTTGGCTTTGTACTCAGTTCTTATGTAATGACAGCAAATTACTTTGTTTTATCTTCCCTGGTGTCCTCGAGGTTAGTGACACATCATCATTTAGGTTACATTACTATTTTAATTGTAATACTGCCATACCGCATGCCTAAATGCTGTAACAGAGCTTGTCCTTCTCTACCATATGCTACTGGCAACTGTTATTTTTCCTACAATTAGGATTCAAATTCTTCATAGCAGGAATTTCATCACTCTTATGCTAAAGCACCAATATAATTCAAAGCAGTGTCAAAATAATGTTTTATTTAAAAACCCAAATACCCTCGCAATATCTGAATTCCGTGTACCTTTCAGATGATATGCTTTAAGACTAACACTGCCACTGTATTTTATGGCCTTTGAAATACCATTACCTATTCAGGGGAAATACTTAATTTTGCAAACAAAACCAGATAAATACTATATTATGCGTTGGTGTCTCTTCCCTTCTTCCTAAGCATGAGAAGATTCAAGATGGGCTATTTAAAAAGCACTCAATCCTTACCAAGTGGAAGATGAGATGCAATCAGAATTAAAATTACTCCTTTAATGTTGCAGCTGGTTGTCCATAGCCAACAGACCAAGTTACAAAACATTGTACAAAAACAGAGCTCAAATCTAATCAGTGAAGAAGAGCTGAAAATCTGTTGTGCAGACTAAAGATGCCAGGGGACAGGACACCACACCACAAAACAATAGCTCCTTAATTGGAAATACTAAAGATACATTGTCCACATGCTAGTTTCAGCCTTCTTTTGTTTTCCCATGATATCCTGTTGATATAATATCCAGGTCCCTTGTGAACATCCGCTGTTTCCAAATGAGAAGAATGGGCGTTGCTGGTTTCACTTCAGCACCTCACTGGGTCACCAGCCTACCTCTGCCTGGAAAGGCTACCGGATGCAGCTCCAAAGAACAACCTTATCAGCAAAAGATCTGAACAGATAAGGTGCACGGACATATGAGATCACATCTTCTGGTAATTTAAACAAATTCCAAACACCATTACATTATGGAAGCACAGGAAAGAGCAAAAGTTCAGCTAAATCCCTACAAACCCGCATAGAAATAGTCATATTTGATGAAATCAAGAGCAGCTTTTTCCCCTCTGCTGTCAGCCAACCTTCTGACACTGCCTGGTAGCAACCATTTGAAGAAAGTAGTAAGGACAGAGTCAGTGGTCAGTGTGTTGCGCTGCCTCATCACAGTATTCTCTAAGGCCCCAGAAATTTCAAAATCAGGACCTGCACAGTCAAAGGGGATATTGGTATATTTAATAGTCCTCACTTGTTTTATTTGTCTTCATTTTGTGGACTTTTCATCTCAAAAAAACCCCAACAAAACAAACAAAAAACCAAAACAAAACAAAAACAAAAAACAAACAAACAAACAAAAACAAAAAAAACAAACAAAACAAAAAACACCAACCCCACCAAACCCTTGTAGCATCCACAAAATTAGGCAAAAAGGTTTTCCACAAGTACCCACAACATGGAATGAGCAACCTTGTTGAGTCCAGTTTTATTCCATGTTTCCCCAAGTTTTGTATGTTGTATATCATTCTTACGCTGAAAGAAACTTCCCCTAACTTGTGTCTGTGAAGCTGAAGAGTCCTAGTTAACTTACCTGCTTCTGACCTAGAAGCTGTCCCACACTTCCTAACATTTATCTACTTGTCTGAACCTCTTATGGTGCTCTATGTCCTTCTAAAGATCAGAACTGTACACAACATTCAAAGCACTGGCACACCATGCCATAATGACACTCTCTGCTTTTTTTCTCTTGCTCTTATTCCTTATCTCCTAACACTCGATTTGCTCATTTATCAAGCCTTGAACTGAGGTTTTCACAGAACTATTGTTATGCCAAGATCTTGTTCCCAAGTGATAAATCAGCTTCTAGGCTGTTTCTGTATGATTGAAATAGATTGTTTATCTCCCATTTAAAACACCTTAAATGTATGTACATCAAATTGTACCACCCACTCACTTTGTATTGTGACATTTTACTACCTTTGCTGTCACAGTCCACAGGCTGTGGAATTCAGATCCTTGTGGAACTTTGCATATTGACTCATTCTACCGAGAAATATTTTTGCTCCATCTTACAGATACCCATCTTTAATGTAGTGTCATCTATCCACATGAAAACCTCTTTTATTATACAGTTTCTTCGGAAGATTGTGCTTATATATTTTGTTGAATACTTTTTAGAAACCCAAGTAGAAAATATCAGCTGAATGTCTCTTGTCCACATGCTTTGCTGACTCCTCACAGGACTCCAAACAATGTGTGAGGCCAGGAGTTCTCATTAGAAAGGCTCTGCCAGCTCTCATAGTTCCCCATTTTCTCCCCGCAGCCACTAGTTCACCTCTTTAAAGTTTTCACTAACTTGGCTGGTGCAGAGGACATGCTCATTGCTCAGCAACTCTACAGAACTTTTCAGGCTGGTTTTTTTGTTGTTGTTGTTGTTTTTTGGGGGGGGTTTAATTGGCATATTAACTATCTTCCCATTCTCTGTAATCAAAACCCTTCTAAATGAAATGTTACACAAAAACCATTAGTAAGCAGCTCAGCTATTTAAGTCTTGACTTCTCTTAGAACTCTTGGATGAATATAATGCAGTCCAATTGTTTAACGTTTTTTATTTTAGCCATTTGTTTCACTGCCTTTTCTACAGACCTTTAGCTTGAAACATATCCTCTGATAAATATTTCACAAAATCAATTGTAAGTACATGGATATTCTTAAGATCCTCTACAGTGAGCACAGAGCAAAATACTATCTTAAATTTTCTCCAGAACCTTATCTCCTTTGAATACTCTTTTTTTNTCCTTTTTTTTTTTTTTTTTTTTTTTTTTTTTTTTTTTCTTTTTTTTTTTTTTTTTTTTTTTGGACTGTCCCCTGGCTCTGATAACCTTTTTGGCAGACTTCCTGTTCTATTTTGACAGAAAGCAGTAGAGTCACAAAAAGACAAACGGCACGAGAACTGGCACAGGAAGTGTTCAAGGATGTAGGTGCCTGGTCACCCGGTACACTGCAGCCATGTCCACAGGGCAGCTCTTGTGCGGCAACTGCAGGTTGTTTGGGGGTTTTTTGGGTTGGTTTGTTTGTTTGTTTTTAAGGGGGTAATTATTTTCTTACACGTAGTGGAGATAAAAGCCAGTTGTTAATTACGGGGTGGGGGGGGAGGGGTGGTGTTGTGTTGAGGTGGTTTGGTTTGTTTTCCCACCATCACGGATCAATTCTTCCAGCTCAGAGCTGACAGTGGAGATTTCCAAGTGGAGTGATGAGGCCACAGAAGCCTAGTCAGGGACAACGAGAGCTGCAAACCATTACGTGTGAGCTCGCCTGGGACTCAACACCCAGCTGCGTGAAATCCCCATTCCTTCTCCTGACACCTCGCCCCGCAAAGGCAACCGGAGCCCCGGAGGAGGCGGAACGGAGACCGGACTGCCTTGTCAGCGCACCCCGGGGCACCACCTGCGAGGAGCCAGGCGGGACAAGGCAGGGAGCGGATGCCCCCGGCCGCGGGGACGCTGCCCGGGCACAGCCGGGGAAGGCGGATGCCCGTGCCGGTGCCCGTCCCGCCNGCGCCGCAGGCGGGGTGGGAGGTGGGGGGTTGTGCACAGGAGCGTGTCGGGACTGCGGCTGCTGTCGGCGCCGAGATCCGCAACACCCTCCGGTACCCGGGTACTGCTGTGCTCGGCAGCCCTCCTTTAATCTACCATAAACGCGTTTCGGGATCTTCACATTGTTTCACACCTCTGCTTTCTGTAACTCCTAACAACAATTCCACTGTGCCTTGCGTTGTGTTGCAGTTGCATTTCTAAGAATTAATTACACCAGTGCCCTCAGAGGGATCAGGAGCGCAGGAGGCATCAGAAATAACACGAGCGTTCCCTACGTGTCTTATCTCGTTCCATTGTTGTGTTTCACAAAGCTTTGTGCTGGTATCTGTGTGATGTATCAGATACAGCTTGTAATTGAAGCACATGCTTGTAACAAACACATTGCAGGCAGAGATTGCTGCATTATTCCTCAGCTGAAGATAGTGACAAGATTCCCCCTGTTTTAAGTGCAACTTCACTGCATAATTCTCAAGTGCTAGGAAGCAGATAAATCGCATTCATAACACAGGATAAATTTTGTTAAGCACATCCTGAATTCTGGGTTCTTTGAGGTTGAAGGCAAGGAGTAAGGCTGGATCCTGGGGTTAGACATAGTGTGTCTCATATAGTGCCACCCCTGAATTTGACATCTTTGCATAACAAATGCAAAAGCTGACACTTAGACTTGGCACTTGCTATCACTTCTGTTAAAAAGAGAAGCCTTGGTTAGGCTGCAGGACTGCTGTCTCTCTGAATTTAGCTCTAGATTTTGCTTTAGTCTATCCAGTGATCATGAGAGATGATGGGGCCAGGATCACTCCACCTATTTTGAGGGAACTGTGTGGTATTTTTGGACTTTGTGGACCCCTGTTTCTTTCTACCTCTGCTGAATGTCTGGTGGTTTCAGCAGCATGCATGGGCTCCCAGAGACCTGAATTGTTAAGCTCTGAACCTGATGGTCTTTCAGCAAGACAGCACATCATGATGCCAGATTTACTGACTTCACAGGGTTACCTGTCGCATAAGTCTGACTCTTGTAGCATCACCTGCCACCTACATGACTGCTTCATGGTTCAGTGCTACTGTGCATTTGCTGCACCTGGGTGTTACCTGTGTAAACTCAAGTGACCATGTGAAAGTAGCTGCTTCTCAATAGTAAGTGGGATTAGTCTTCATCTCTTGTCAGCTCTGCCTACAGATTAATGTTGAAAGATGGGAAACTGTGCTTGTAATATTTGCTTTTAAACAGGGCAGGCCTTGTTGAGCAAGTCATGGAACTGCAATACTCACTACTGAGATGAGATGAGATGGATGTTGTGTATGTTCTGAGTAGGGAAGGGGTGGAAAAAAATCAGAACCTGCTGCAGTGACCAGGAACTGGGGACTTACAGAAACCCAACCCTGACTGCCAGCCTACAGAGATTCCCTGAGACCATGGTGTCAAGATGGCCTTTGGCTGGACACACATGCCAGCACAGGTGACATCTTTGCTTTCACCTTGAGAAAGGAGTTCTCAAATTGGAGTGACAGAGCTAGAGGCTGTCAGGGAGGCCTTGCCACTCTCAGGGGACCCTTCATGTGTAGCCATGAGGGAGGGAGCAGACCACTGCTCTGCATGCAGGGATAAGCTGGCCCAGCTGCTATCCTGGCAGCAGAGCACATTTCACTGCACAAGCAGCAGGGGGGACAGAGGGTAGCAGCCTCTCTCAACCAACTCAACAGGAGAGACCACATTTTCAGAGACTCCAAGGAGGCAGCACATTCCTAGAATGTTTGTGCCATTTGCTATAACTCATTCATTCAAGGACTGGGCTGGCGTTAATAGAAACTGAAGAGCCAGTGCTTTGCCTTATACCACTCAGGTTTGTGCAGTCCTCAGTTTGGACTTTTTCCTGTCCTCATGTCCAAAGAAGATAGGCCATAGCTACTCCTAGAGAAACCAGACCACATCCAGGGACACCCAGAGGCAGGGAGAAGGAAGTAGAGCTGCTGGGTAGGCAGAAATGATTATGTGGGCCCCAGACTAGAGGTGCCCTTTCACCATCTTTCCAGCAAGACCTCCAGCTAGTTGGTGAAAGGCTGCGGCAAGTGACACACAGACACAGAAAGGGACCAGATCCAGGCAGCTCAGCTGCCACAGGGAGTGACCTTGCTGCCTACTGGGATGGGTGTAACCACAGCCAGCCCTGACTAGCACCAGGACAAGGACAGGGCTGGCCTAAATGGTATTCCCACCCTGATGCACCCAAAGCCTCAGGCAGATTGCAGTTACAAAATTAGAGGCCAGGGAACCCCTTTGAGGTCGCAGAGAAGCAGGTGCAAAAGGTAACACAAGGACAGCTCCAGCAGTCAACTTAAATGCTTTTATTGACAATGTCTCTGAACAATAATAAGCAAACAATGCTTAAGTTTCATCCAAATTCACTTTCCACATGTCAAAAAAGACCTCAAGGTAGAAAAAAATAAAATAAAAATATAAATATCTGAGAATCCATCTTAATAAATAAATTAAAAACACAATAAAAACGTTTTCATGGAAAACTTATGTCAGAACATTCAGACCACCTCAACAATGCATGATCAGTAAAGTTACAATGAACATCAATGTAGAACTACAGTACATGGATATAGCTATTTATCTACCTACTAGAAAATAAAATAGAGTCTCTTTCCCCCCACATAAGATGGGTCATTGCTAAGTCATCAGAACACGATATTGCCAGGAACACAGTAGTTATTGTTAATCAGCTGCACTAGATACGAGTTGGAGATACCCAGCACCAGGTTAAATTCCAATCATTTAAAACCAAGAGATTAATTAGTTAATGCTAGTGATACTAAGGAGGGGAGGGAGTCACCTACCCAGCCATGTGGGACATGCTACAGACTACCAGCTCTCATGGATGGGCCACTGGGGACAAGACAAACTCCATGCGATTTGCTACATCTCTGGAAGAGGTAAGAGACCTCGGTGCATGACGCTCTGCCAGGCCCCGGGGCACCAGGCCAGACAGGGGGTTGCGGTGGCAGGGCCCTCCCCAAGCCTGGGGAGCCCCATGGGGCACAGCTGCAAGTCCGTGGGGGTGCATGGGCAGGGGAGGGGCCCCAGCAGGTCAGTCAATGCTGGAGCCCTTCACAAGGCCAGGAGGGTGGGGGAGCTGAGGGAGTCAGACGAGGGCTCATTGCTGCTGCTGCCCTTCCGGTGCGCGGCAGCACAACTGGGGAAGGCGTCTGCCTCGGGGTAGGTGAAGATGAAGGTGGAGGTGTAGGTGCTGGGACACGGGGTGCAGGTCACCACGGGGGTGCAGAGGGGCTCCAGCTCACCGCTGGTCCCGGCAGTCAGCGACTCCCACTCCGACGGGTAGAAGGAGGAGGCCCCAGGCAGGTCCATGTCGGGCACAGAGCGGGAGGCCTCCCGCGGCCCCGTGGAGAAGAGCAGCTCGTCGAAGGGCTCAGCCTTGAGCTCCAGCCCGCTGCTGCTGGTCTCCTTGGGCGGCACGGCCGGCGGCGCTTCAGGCATCAGCGGCAGAGCAAAGGCAGCCTCCTCGGTCATGGGGGGGCTGGGGGTGCCCAGGTCCAGCGCGGTAGCAGCACTGGCAGCTGCCAGCTCCTCGGAGAAGCACAACTCCTCGGGCATCTTGCAGGCAGGCCGGTGGGCCGCCAGGATAAACTCCAGCTTCTCCTTCTCCTTCAGCAGGTTAGCAATCTCCGCCTGCAGCGCGGACTTTTCCTCCTCCAGCTGGTCGGTCTCCTGCAGAGAGAGCGGGCTGTCATCCAGGGCCGGCATCACTCCCAGCTGGAGTCCCCTTCCTCCTGTCATCTCCGCCCCGGGTACTCCCTCTTCCCCCGCCACCTCCCGGGCAGCACTTACCGCCTGCAGCGTGTCGGTGAGCTCCCGCCGCCGGTTGCGGCACTTG